>CAUYSK010069820.1:0-57890 GCA_963575035.1 Avahi laniger
AAGCTCAGCTAAAGAAGTATCTGCTTCTACACCTCACTCATGTGGCTCTTGGCCATTTTCAGTTTGTTATGCGTTGCTGAACGAAAGCCTTCCTTGTTCCTTACTGGCTGTTGGTTGAGGCTGACCTCAGTTCCAGGTCACGTGGGCTCTTTATCAAAACCAGCAAGCCTGGGAGGTGAGAGAAAGAGTGCCAGCAAGGCAGGAGTCGTAGACTTTTGTAGCCTAATCTTGGAAGGGGCATCCCATCACTTTTCCTATATTCTCTGTTAGAAGGAAGTCACCAGGTCCAGCCCATGTTTAAGGGCAGGTGATTACAGAATGGTGTGAATTCCCAGAAGCAGGCATCCTTGGGAGCCTTATCGGAAGCTGCCTCCCACACCACGCTTCCCAGCCTGCATGGGATGGTCTGAATTCACACACGAGTAATTATCAGCAGCACTTCCTGTTCACACACGCTGCCCTGGTGTGACTATCAGTGGCACTTCCTGTTCACACACTGCCCTGCTGTGACTATCAGCAGCACTTCCTGTTCACACACGCTGCCCTGGTGTGACTATCAGTGGCACTTCCTGTTCACACGTGCTGCCTTGCTGTGACTATCAGCGGCACTTCCTGTTCACACACTGCCCTGCTGTGACTATCAGTGGCACTTCCTGTTCACACACTGCCCTGCTGTGACTATCAGCAGCACTTCCTGTTCACACGTGCTGCCCTGGTGTGACTATCAGCAGCACTTCCTGTTCACACACTGCCCTGCTGTGACTATCAGCAACACTTCCTGTTCACACGTGCTGCCCTGGTGTGACTATCAGCAGCACTTCCTGTTCACACACTGCCCTGGTGTGACTATCAGCAGCACTTCCTGTTCACACACACTGCCCTGATGTGACTATCAGCGGCACTTCCTGTTCACACATGCTGCCCTGCTGTGACTATCAGCAGCACTTCCTGTTCACACACTGCCCTGGTGTGACTATCAGCAGCACTTCCTGTTCACACATGCTGCCCTGCTGTGACTATCAGTGGCACTTCCTGTCCACACATGCTGTTATAAATTACTTTTTCTGTTGCATTTGTTATGATGTAGTTATATCGCTTGCAAAATTAAAGAAGCAATGTTAAAATGTTGCTTTTTTAAAAACTTGATAAACGCTTATTATGTTGCATTTAAAGTTGATTTGGAAATGTAATCATTTTAGTGGATTAATTTATATCTAATGTGTTGATTTTGCCCTCGATAAGTGCATTGCTCTTAAGCTCTCTATTCAAAGGTTTCTCTTCCCTTGATAAGATAATACATGAAACCTAGAAAGTCTACCAGTTTCTGCACATGAACCTCAAAGTCAGAAACTTACTTTACTTCTTAAAGTTAGAAACTGTTATCCTGTATCAGTTTCTGAATTTTTCTGCCTTAAAGTTAGGTATACTTATTGTCTAAATTCCACTTAATTTTTTTACTTTTTTTTAATTCCACTTATTTTTGATAAATGGGAGTTCCTATTTCAATTTCTTTAAAATAAATAATTAGAAAATAAAACTCAGGTAATGCTGTTTAGAAAGGATTTTCATTATGTGATGCATAATGGTTTACCAAAGCAAACACACTTATTCATGTGGACACAGAGCCCCACCCATGAGAGATTGTTAATAAGTATTTTGTGAATTGATGAATGACAAACTGAAAGGACCTTCTAAACTTGGGCTCATTCTTCTAAATTTTTATGTGTCAAAGAGCAGAGATTTTAAAATATTTAACGTCACTGTGAGTTTGCTTCTCTAGAGATCAGTTAAACTTCTTAGATAGCTGAATATTTCAACTACCATTTTTCCAAATTCAGAGAAGTCAGTTGGCTTGTCTCTGGTCATGCAAGCATTAGGTCATTAAATATGAAATGTCTGATTTCAAATCAAAAGTTTGGTTTATTATATCTCAAATAAGAGGCATACAATTAATCAAAGTATGCACCTAAACTGTCGGCACAGTTTTGCCATTTTAACGGTAGCTTATTTATGCCAGCAATGAAGAAACCTGGAGAGTGAGGGGCGATGAAATCTCAAAAGGTGTTTTCCACAGCTTGTTGAGAATTTAATATTTTTCCTTGCAAGAAGTGGTTCAAAGCCTGGAAGAAGTGATAGTCAGTTGATGCAAGGTCTGGTGAATACAGTGGATGACAGAGAGTTCCCAGGTCCAGGCTCTGTAGTTTGAGTAGCATTGTTTTTTGCCACACGTGGTCTTGTAAGAGGATTAGCCTGTCTCTATTGACCAATCTCGGCTACTCAATCACAAGCATCCTCATCGTTTCATCCAATTGGTTGCAGTAGACATCAGCTGTAATCGATTGACCAGCTTTCATGAAGCTATAGTGGATAATACCATTGCTGGACCACCAGACACCATTAGCTATTTTTCTTGATGAATATTTGGTTTTGGACTGTGTTTGGGCACTTCATCTTTATCCAACCATTGTGCCGAATGCTTGCAGTTGTCAAAAAAAGAATCTATTTTTCATCACACATAACAATGCAGTGCAGAAATGGTTTGCCTTTTTGTTGTGACAGCAAAGAAAAGCAAGCTTCGAGACAATTTCTCTTCTGACGCTCATTTAATTCATGCAGTACCCATCTGTCCAGCTTCTTTTTCTTGCCCATTTGTTTCAAATGGTCCAATATTGCTGGAATAGTAATGTCAAACCTTGCTGCTAATTCATGCGCAGGTTGAGATGGATTTGCTCCACCACAGCTTTCAGCTCATCATTATCCACCTTGATCTCAGGTCACTCACGTGGCTCACTTTCAAAATTAAAATCGCCAGAATGGAACTTCTCAAACCCTAGAGGTACTGTGCGTTCATTAGCCACATCCTTCCCAAACACTTTGATGGTATTTTGAGCTGTCTGCACTGCATTGGTTTCGTTGATGGAACTCATATTCGAAAATAACATGAATTTTTGACTTATACATGGTTTCACAAAAATTGCTCTAAAAAATGTGAAAGATAATCATAAGCCAAAACATGTTTTTGAAAGACTGAGGATGCACCTTTGCAATAGGGAAAAAAAAAAAAAAAGAAATGTCAAAGTGAAATGTCAGGGATATAAACTGTCAAACTTAGTACTTAAAGAAATTGGACATTCCATACTTAATGACCTAATAGTACCAAAGCCAGATCAAACTCCAGCTTATACCATTCTATTTTTACTGAAAAGCTGTCACTAGATTTGAAGCATACCTGAAACTCTTGACATTTGCAGTGATTTTCTCTTCAGTAATATGTAGAAATTTGACAAAGTCTCCCAAAGTTCCCCTGTGTATACCATGATTATATTTTGATTATGAAAAGAGAATGAAGGATTTGAATGGAGGACTTTTGCTTAGTCATTTTGCAAAGCACCTGTTGACTTTATAATATAATATTCAAAGAAAAGTTAGACTAACATGAATGGTAACAGAGATAGCAATTTCCTTCATGTTGCCTGTTAATTTATGTGAAGGACTTATTTAATCATATTTCAATCCTACAGAGATTAAAGAAATGCAGGTAGGAAAATATGAACAATCTATCTTTGCCATTCTAATTCCTCGCTGTTTAGATCTGTACATTTGTCAAGGTAAGCAACACTGAATAATAAAACAATTTCAAACTATTATTTGGAGCCATCTCTCAGTAGGTAGCAAAAGACAGATCCTGTAATAGAGGAAATTAATAAGCCAAAGAGAGAAAATTAGTAATACATTACTTTCTAGTCTATTATTATTTCTGCATTGCTGAGCCCATCTGTGATGTTGAGTTCTCCCTTTAAAATAACTTGTAATGCATTTTAAATTCCTGCTGGTCTGATCACCTGGTTGGTAAATAAATTACTACGTTTTTAAATATTTCTGCAAAAGAGAAGCATGGCACTTAGAACCCATTACACTCTGAAAGAATTCCAGTCTTCCACATCTGTCCTTGTTCATCTTTCAAGGTTTATCCTACCTCGTGTCTCTTCACATAGTTTCTTGCATAACCATCTAGTTTTGCCAGACTTTCAGGCCTGGTCCTAAAGAGGGAGGTGCTGGGTTTCAGCCCCATGGGAGTATAGCTTGCCTCCACAGCCGCGACCAGATCACAGGCCAACAAGCTTCCCAAGTGCCCGACCTCGAGGACAACATAAGCATGAAGGGACCATGCAAATCCTTCGATGTCCTGGCGAATGATTCACAGAACACCCCACCTTCAAGGTCAGCCACATCTTTTTGAATTAAAAAAAACACAGAAGGTGCAGGAAGTGAGCTTTCTTAGGGATTATGGAGGACTGAAGTCACTTACACAATAACTATAATGGAAACTGTTTAGGGAGATGCTATTATTTCTGTTAATAAACTCCCTAGACATATAAACACAGAAACATGTAATAAACTCAAAGTCATTCCCTACAAACAGGGCCTATTTGAACACCTAGTTACCTGCCCAGTGGTGACCCCTTTTGCCCAGATCTCTTCATGTTCTCCAGCAACTCTGCCTGAAGACGGAAGACTCAGCAGTTGCAAGGGCCTGTTCAGGCTCCGAATTTAATCCTCACAACCCAGGAGATAAGAGCCTGGAAATGATCTTTAAGTTATTGATAACTCATTCTCAGATTATCATGTAGTTTCCACATGTTTGAGTCCTTGAGGAATTCTCTAATGTTCAGACATATGTAGTTCCTATAGAAAACTTGAATCCGGTGACCCTTTCTATCATACCACACTGCTTTTCCTCCAAACTAAAGCACAACCCATACAGTGAACTCAAGAATGTGATGGAAGCAAGAGAAAATGAAAATGCAACTGGGCTGGGTTTTTCTGTCCCTGCATTAAACTTTGCAGGAGGTGAAATATACCTCCCACCTCCATATGTTCTTTTTACCCAGTGGTATCTCCAGCCTTCTTGTCCCTTTTCTAACTGTCCTTGGCTGACTTGAATTTTGGCTACACCTGCCCCAAGAAGTGAAAAGAAAATCCAGGGTCCCTACCAGACACCAGAAAGCAGTGGTTCTCAATCTCACCTTCACATTCTTATCACCTGGTGAGCTTTTAAAAATATCCATGTGTGGGCTCATCCATATCAATTGTATCAGACTCTCTAGATGTAGGACCAGACATGGATAATTTTTTGAGATCCTTGGGTGACAATTTCACTTGTTTTCTCTCTCAATAATTATTTGTGTCTTGATAATGAGCCCTAGTGCAAAGCTGGTGCATGAATTGTAATTTCCAGGAGTTCATTTTTTTAATCCTTTTTCCTCCCTGCAAAGGTCACGTAAAGTGTGCTAACTGCTCAAACAGGAAGCCCGGTATTCATAATGGCCTGAAGAAATCTTTAAGGGCAGCAATCTGGTTCTCAGAGTTTGGAAGGGAAAAGAAATCCTCAGACATAATCTCCTTGTGTCTAAATCTAATGCATCCCTAAAAGATGCCTGGACAACCTCTCCTCGCACTCTTCCAGGAGTGGAGGACACATGTCTCCAGGCTAGCAGGCACCAGTCTGAGCCTCTCTGAGGGTTAAAGAGGCCTTTAGCCACCAAGCAGAAAATTACCTTTGTCACCCATTAAATGGCAGGATAATTTCACTTGAGCAGTCTCCAGCCTGGGAAATCAGCTTTGAGGGATAGAATCTTTACTTACTATCATAAAAGTGCAAATTGTGGGTGTAAATTTCCCCAATATAAAAAGGGAAGACATTCTGGGAAGACCAATTTCCTTCATAATTGTGACAGATGGTTTACCTGCAAGCCTGTGTCACTTCAGCTTGTCAGAAAGTGGTATAAAATGTTCATCAATTTTCAGCTTGATTTCAGATCTAAATTGAAGAGTATTGTTAGGGTGTACCATAGAGAACAAGACCAAAAAGAAGTTCAGGGCATTGGAGTGAGTAAATGAGATACTAACAAAGACTTCAATACTACAGTGTTGTGAACATCCATAGGATGGCCAGGTAGGATGAGATGCCAAATGCCAGGAGGGTCCATCGTTGTGATTTTGTTTTTAAAATCCATGTGAACCATTCTTGGTTCTTAGTTTCAAGTAGTAAAAATCTACTGGCTAATTTAAGCAGAAAGAAACTTGTTAAAGGACAGTTAAGTCAATCATGAACTCTCCAGAAGAATCTGAAAACCAGAGTGGCTCCATCTCGAGGGCAGTGGGCCACAGTCACGTCCAGGGAATGGTCTGGTGAAGGACCATTCTCCTCAGACACCTCTCACTATGCTTCTAAAATCACTGCTCCCATTGCCTCTGGAAATGTAGGGTGCTGCTGTCACTGCCTCCACTACTTGCTGGAATAGATTCTGTGTTTTCCTAGCTGCTTCTCACGTTTAGCTTCCATTCTAAGTCTGGGTGTGTCTGGTGAGTCCAGCCAAGGACATGAGCTGGTGCTAGCAGTAAGACAGACTGAGAGTGCCAGCACCAAGTACCCAGTGTCTTCAGCACCTGCACTTAGAACTGAGCTCGCCGCAAGAAAGAGGGGAGTTCCCTGACACTGGAGAAGGTGTCCATGCACCACGGTCCTGCAGAAAGCAGCTGTTCGCCCTTCCAGTACTGCTCCTCTGTGGGGTCAGCAAACAGGTGCCCATCTGTGCACTGTGCAACCCAGCAGCACAGAGACAAGTAGAGAAATCGAGAGGAAACATTTAGAAAAACTTTTTTTTTAACAGCCATTAAGGTTTAGAGTTTTTTATCTTTATTTCATTTTTCTAGTAATTCATTTGTATTATAATTTGCAAAACCGTCAGTCTGCAATGGGATGGAAACAAAAACCTTGTCTTTTAACACAGAGAATTTGGGAAGCACTAACCTTACCATATAAGTGATTTGGTTTGTAATATGTACTTAGTAAAGTAAATTCAATTCATGTAGGCCAAGGAAAGTTGTAATTTTTGTTTAATAATAAAAAAAACATTGAGAACTTATTATGTCCTTCTGCCTGTCTCTGCATTATGTTCATTTAAGCTTTACTACTCTATGAGGCTAGAACTATTTTTATACCCATTTTGGAGATGAGAAAACAGATTAAGTAACTTTCCAAAGCAGTCTAGTTCCAGAAATTTCACTCTTACCAACCAAAACACACTGTCGCTACCTTGTATGGAATCTCCTACTTGAGGGCAGCCAGAAGATAGCTCAGTTTGTAATATTCAATGATTAAAAAATTGATTGTTTCTAAAGAGCAAACATATTCAGTTGTCCAATTCACTAGTCTTATTTCTGAGGAGGTTTCTGTGACTTCTGAGTAGTTGCACTTGATGTACTGAATGTAAGATCTTAAAAGATGCTGACAGGAAGTGCTGGCTCCAGGTCATCTGGTACTGCTGGTGTCAACGGCACCAGAGATAAGTGTCCTGGCATCTAAGGGGTCAGGTGTTCTTACAGGGCCCAGCCCAGGCTGGCGTTAGGGGTGTGGAGCTTTCTCTGGACATCTGACCTGTCCAAGATGTGGTTATGTGTGGCAGGGAATGTCTGTTCACAATGACCAAGAATCAATTCAGCTCCTTAATTCTTCTTAAACAGCCAAGATTTCTATCAAACTCACATTTCAGACCTGGTAAAAGTCACCAGTCAGAAACAGAAATACATGAGTGTTCTGAAATATCAGTCCTGTAAAGCCAAATGGCCGTCAGCAATAAACACAATCTCGTCTCAATCTGTTCTCCTTTAGAAGAAAACCATACCAAATGGGTACAGTTCATTCTTGAACAAACCCCTGAGGCTAAGCTGAGGTCAAATACTGAGTATGCAGAGCAGCAATAACATGAGTTTGGGATCACTGGTGAGGTAGCTCTTCAAAGATCTAATACAGCTACTACATCGGAGCTTCTCACGTTCATAAATAATATACAGTATTTTTTACTGCATAGATTATAACTTAAATGTATTTTTGATATGTCAGTCTAGTTATTCTAGAAAAATCACAGCAGTGGGGCCTAGCCTGCTCTCTCTTAGCCTCAGACACATTATTGTGAATTATCTCATCTTTCAAAGTAGCAGCCGACCCCCACTGTTTGAAAAATTCTTCATTATAATTAAAACCATCCTTTTCACATATATTATTCACATGTACCCTTCAAACATTTAAGGTAAGGTAGGAAATATGAGGAATATTTTCAATCTACATTTTCAGTGTTGGCATAATTACTATCGGTATAAAGCCTGACTAAGAGCTTAGTGAAAGGGCAGAAATTCAGAAGAATGCATGTTTCTATGCACTTTATTTTTGACAGGGCAATTTTAAGGTTTGATTTGTTTTTGTTTAGTTTTTGATTTTTCCCAGAAGAGACAATACTGTTAGTTCGCCCCACTGTCATTGAAAATAGCTCATGAGACACTCAATGGTTTCTAAACCCAGATACAGAAAAGCAATTATTCACCAAACAAGGTTCCTACACACTGGTCTCATTACAAGTTTTATGCATAACAGTTTTGAGGGTTATAAGAAATAGGTTTTATGATTCCAAATTGGGCACCATGAATTCACTGGCCACTCTACAGGTGGCAAAACAGGCATTGTTTTTATTGGAAGAATTTGGGCAGCAAGTCCAAGATGTGGTCGTGAGTATATTCCCTTAATTCCTGGATCACTGCTGGCCAACTTGCCACTTCTGTTGGTCACTCAGCTTTTTTGAACATCTGGAAACAATTTTTCAGTGAGTGGCAGAGGACAAGAATATGTGACTGGGACCTTCAAACTAATTAAATCCTAAAACCCATCTATTTTTGCGAGATTATTCCAAGTAGAGACAATCTGTAAATATCAAACTATTCCCCAAAGTGTATAATACAATTTCCAACATGGATAACTGCCTAATAAACTTATGGAATTAACTTTGTATGATAAAATTAACTGCAACTAACCGCATTTTTCTTACTTATTATCTTGTTGCTAAAGTGATCAAACAAAACCATTGAGGGTGTATTAGTCAGCTCGCGCTGCCATAACAAAATACCACAGACTGGGAGGCTTCAATAACAGAAATTCATTCCTCGCAGTTCTGGAGGCTGGAAGTCCAAGGTCAAGGTACAGGCAGGGTAGATTTCATCCTGAGGCCTCTTCTCTTGGCTAATAGGTGGCCTTCACATCCCTGTGTACTCACCTCTTTTTCATGCACACACAGGGAGAGAAAAAGCAAGCTATGTGGTGTCTCATCTTAAAAGGACATGAATTCTATTAGATCAGGGCTCCATTCTTATGACCCAATTTAACCATCATTACTTTTTTAGGGGTCCACATCTCCAAATATAGCCACATTGGATATTAGGGCTTCAATATATGAATTTTGAGGAGATACAAACCTTCAACCCATAACAGAGGGAAAAAACACAATTTACTTACAAATGAATTTGATAAAGATAGTTAAAAATATCAAATTCAAAATGTTAATGGAGAAAATACAGTTTTTTGAGTAAGGAATTCCGTTGGTATAAAGTCTTTATTTCATTGGGAAAATTTTTACCATTTGAGTCACAGTGACCCTAACGGATTCTTTTAGAAAGGGAAAAGTGTGGTAGGATTCCAAATAAAACATTCCCCTCCAAAAAAAATATGGAAGGAAACTTAATAAATTGTGTATATGTGTCTGTTTGCCCTTTTTTAAAATCCAAAGTCTACCAATGAATGATGGAGAATGTTTCTAGATTAGAGTATTGGTACATACTGCTAGGGAACAAATTACACAAAAAAATTTGGTGGCTTAAAATACCAGCATTTATAATTTCACAGTTTCTGAGTGTCAGGAATGGGCACAGCTTATCCGTGCTTTCTGGCCCAAGGGACATCACAAGGCAGCAATCAAAGTGTTGTCTGGGACTGTAATCATCTCAAGGTTTGATCAGAGAAGGATCCACTCCAACCTCACTCATGTGGTTGGTGGCAGGATTCAGTTCCTTGCAGGTTGATGGACTGAGGGCCTCAGTTCCTTGAGAGCTGTTGGCCAGAGGCCTCCCCTGATTTCTTGCCACGCAGTCCTCTTCCTTGGGCGGCTCCCAGCATGACATCTTGCTTCATCGGAGTGAGCAAGTAAGAAGTCAACAGAGAGAGTACAGGCAAGAAGGAAGTCACATCGTTTATAACCTAATCTTGGAAGTGACTTCTTACCATTTTTTCCAAATTTCAGTGTTTCGAAGCACATCATTAAATCCAGTCTACACACTGAAGGGGGAGGAGATTACACAAGTACATAAATACCAAGAGGTGCATCACTGGGACCCAAGTCAGGAAGCACTTACCAAAAACAGCAACTGGCTTCCACTTTAATAGTGACAAAATAAAGTTGGAAGATCATAGAAATATTGAAGGTCTCAACGTGATTTTCCTCTAAACTGTTTAAAAAATGTGCAAGGCATTGTCTTTCTAATACCTGGTTCCATTTCTATGACCATATGTATAGTCACATTGAATACGTTAAATATCCGTATTATCATTAGTTGAATTTTTTAGAATGACATTTTCTTGTTTGATATGTAATGTTTGTACCCCCATAATATTATGAAATTTAAAAATAAAAAGAAAATAAATAAATTAATTAGGAAAAAAAGAGAAAGAGCAAGAAGGGAGAGGGAAATCAACTCAGACCAGCAGCTGGAATATTCTGTACCAAATGCTGCCTGGCTATATTGTCTTCCTGTTTCTGTTTCTATGAATTAGTTAAAACAACTATCAAGAAATATCTTTGGGTTGTGTGTGTGTGTGTTTATGTGTGCATGCAAATGCATATGTGCACGCCTGTGCATGTGTGTGAACATGTGTGTGTGCGTGGGTGTGTGTGTGTGGCCATACATATTTTTACAGTGAGAACACTCACAGGGCAAAGGACCCACATCCCAGTGGGTGGCCTTGTATATTTACCTTGCTTCTTTCTCGTTATGGCCATAAAACTGGGCAGAGGGACTTTTAAGTTTGAGAGGTCTAAATTAGTTCTGCCTCCAAAAGCCATTTCCTTTCTCAGAAGTATGCTATTTTCTTTTTTCTCTAAACAGCAAGCCCAATGCATACTACTTAGTACATCCCCAAAGTTACAGTTTATCTTCAATTAGTGGCTAATTTCAAATATCCTCCTTGGCCCCTTCATTATGCTGGTTTAAGTATGGCCATTGTGCCAATAGGGCTTTTCACCCTATAAGCCAAGGATCTTCCACTTTCCTCAATTAGCAGGGTACAAACAGTGTACACAGAGCCAAGGAGAAAATCCTTTCCTAGTAAAACCTGACAAAACTTTGGAAGCTGCATATGTGTTTGCCCAAGCGTGTGCATGTGCACATGTGTGCACCTATGTCTCAGAAGCACATATTTTCCAAAAGTCATGGCTCACAAAGCAACACCGATGATCTAACTACATTCTCCCCAAAATGATTTAAAGTGCTGTGAAGATTTCTTTACATTGAACAAGTTCATTTTGCCTCACCCCCAATTAAAAGGCCAAACAGTGCTTTGCTTTGCTTTGGGCTGGAGAGACGAAAGAGGAAAACTTACCAATTCCAGAGACAGATAAATTGCTTTTCTAAACAAGACTCATTGCACTTATAAATGTGTATCTCCCATAATTTTAAAAAATAGTTTATATATAGGGAGGAACCTTATAAACAGTACAGCCTAGTCAAGGCTATGGTTTTGTCCAATTAAAGGACTGGACTTGACAAGACCACCAATTGTTCTGTTGTGTTTTGGAGGCTTAATCCAAGTTTACATTTCCAGCCAATGTTTCACTCCTTATGTTTATGACAGCACAAAAGAGCAAGCTCTGGGAATTTCTCAAGGGGAAGTCAAGACAGTCTGCACTGCCACTGAGAAGGAGAGCGAGTCAGGAAAACATGTGGAGGGGAAAGCGGGAGAACAGATGATCCCTCTTGGGTTGACATTTAAATCCCAAATTGGATTCTCCCACAAAGCAAAAGTGAAAATATTTTCAGTGTTTGCACATATGTAGGAATTGCCAAGTGGAGATTTAAGTCTGAGAAAGTAGCACAACATCAACCATTTGCACAGCTGTTGTTGGAAATGGCTCCAAACCATCCCGACACATCTAACAAGTATAAATATTGATAGTGTGCATTTCTGGGCTTTGTTAAGGGGTGTCCCTGAAGATAGCGAACTAATAAGTACCTCACTAAACACACTTATTAAAATATTAACTCTGCCTCTCATGACAGTGGTCGCTCTGCAATCTATGTATAATCTATGCATAAAATAGCCCTTTTGTGGGAATTAGAAAGTATCACATGTGGTTATTTTGGTAAACTCAAGAAGTCTGGCTGCGAGTTAGTATTTTAAATACATATATATTGCTTCCACTAAAGAGGGAAGGAAATGCCAATGTTTTTTAAAAAAATTGGTGAAGTATTCTTGGATTTTGTGTTCCCCAATGACTGCCATATTCTCTCTCAGCATTGACCTGCTCTTCCCGACATCCAGACAACTGAGTCTACTGTAGTCTTCTGTGTCTTACATCATAATGGTGCCACAAGTTCAGGATGTCCTTGAACACTTTCCCTCAAATATCCTCTGGCTAGACAATCTAAGAGAGCAATTTACATTGAAGGAGATTTTATAAAGTGCTTTCAGGGTAACTAAAACTAATTCATATTGTATTATCATCAAGGAAATTATCAATGACTATTAATTTTGCCCTCCAAATGCTGATGACTGGTTATTTTTCTCCTATAAATACCACCTTAAATGCCAGTGCAAATACCTTCCAGAAGCCACTGAGCTTTTTCCCCCTTGATTTTAATATTTTTAAACCACGTAAATACTTCAGGGAATCATTTGGTCAAGTTTGGGAAAAATCTTACAAGGACATGAGATCCAAGACCAATAACCTCTGCACGTGATTTTCAGTGCCCCTACTCATGTACAAATTTCCCTCTACTTCAAAAAATATAGCATAATTGGTCTTTATCTTCCTGAACCAATAGTAGGGTTCAGGTACTGCTGAAGTTCCACTCCTCAGTTAGAGTTGCTTCTTTGTTCATCCCTGTTGGTATATCTGGCCCTTGGTCTCTCCACATCATAGTCAAACAAGCAAACAGACAAAAAAAAAAAAAAAAGAAGGGAGAGAAAGGGAATTAATAACCTCCCACAGAGAAGGAATGGAATAAACCACTGTGAAAGAAACAAGTTTACCAATAGCTGACTAAAATCCAATGAAAACACTTCCCTTTGGGCTTCAGTGGTTGAAGACTAACATGCTGAGAGTTTATTCTTCTCTTCAGGAAGTGATCATCCATCCTTCTGATAGTCCCCAAACAGCCCTATCTGGGATTAAAATCAGATTCCTCGCTGTTGGATTCATCAGGGTGCTCTCACATGACTTCTGAGTGTCTTCCTCATTGAAAAGCAATAGCTCATGCTTCTCAGAAAAACACTGAGCAGCAGAGATTTTCCTAATGAACCGAAGTGAGGCAATGCAGGATGCCTTTGAAAACCTCCAATGCCTATGATGTACCCCACACCAATTAAATCACAATCCCTGGGGGTAGGATCCAGGCATCAGTGTCGTCGTAAAACTCTCCAGGTAATTTCAACACACAGCCAAGTCCGAGAATCAGTGCATTCGTAAATGCAGGTGCACGGCCCTGTGCTTTGAACATTTCTAACTCCGGGGTCCATTTATTCTTGTCTTCCACAAACAATTGATTATTCAGCAGATATTCACAACAAAAGACAAGCACTAAGAATCGTGAAATCAAATAATAAACCAACAAAAAACCAGGTGTCATAAGCCAGGCCATCTTAAGAAGTGAGGCTGGAAGGACGTGACCATTCACAAACTGAGATAGATTTCTCATAGTGCTGACTTTAAAATGAACATAAGTTTCTTGGGAAAATCATGTTCCATTTTCTCTTTTCAAATAAAGAGAGGAACATTGACAGAGATCAACTTTGGAATTGTCTAAAGATAATCTGAAAGTGGAAATCTACATGATTAGAGTCTTGAGAGTGCAACAGGAATTTTCACTTATAATTAGTCCTACCACAAATTCAGAAGGAGAGTTATTAACTAATTTCTGATAATAAATTTGGCGATAATATTTGGATAAAATACAATTACTTGAATAGTGATATATTTAAAAAGATCTAGACAATTAGAAGAATCTTAAAAATGTTAAAAAAATCTATCATTTGTGTAGAGAGAATTCCTGATTAATTGTAACCCTATTATTCTTAGTATTTTCTCCACATAATTTACGTTTTTTGCATTATTGTTGTTGCCATAACCTATTACCATTTGGGTACCCAAGGTGAGAAATACTGCACTGGAGTGGTTTTATTTGAAAGACCTTCAATGAAGCTATCTAATTCATCACTTTCTAATTCTACTCTATCACCCAGATATGTCAGGAAAGTAGAATCTTTAAGTATCTTCAAGTTCTTGCACAAGTTGGAGATATACTTGGAGATTTCCAATGATTTTATATTCCATTCTCCCCTTAAGTTCTACTCTGCACGGATTGGAGTGGTTTCTGTTTATATTAGGTCACTGCCTTTGTCATTTAAAATCTTGGAAAGAAGAAGAAGAAATCCCAAGTATAATTTTCTGTATCTTAGAATCTGTCCACTCAACGAACATTTATTAAGCACATATTTTATGCAAGTTAGACTCTGTTGCAGGAGCTGAAGACACTTTAGGAAACAAAAGAGAAACAATGTCGTTTGAGATTAAGGCCTAGTAGAGGGAGATGCACAATTAAAAACTATAAATTAGTATATTACATATCAGGTGGTGGTAAATACCATGGAGATAAAATGTGATCAAGGAGTGAGAGGACTGTTATTTTAAAGAGGTTATTGTGGAAGCCCTCCCTCTAGAGTGACCTCTGAGACCAGTTTGATCCCAGCAGGAACAGATGCCATATTCAAAGGAGTAATCAGAGAGAACTGGATAAGGGTACCGTTTACACCGGTATAGTCAGGACCCAGGGACTAACTACAGTGGGGAGCCATTACCACCCACAGTTCCGAAGGGGCAGATAGTGGAGCTCTAGCCAAGAGAAAGAGGCCACTTGACATCAGTGGGGGCCAGAGGAAACGGAATTCAGCCACTGCCCAAAGCACCCCGGAGGGAGGGAAGTGTTCATAGAGGTCAGCCTCCTGCAGTGCAGACGGCAGGGCGCAGAGACAGCCTGGTAGAAAGGAAGGCAGATGGAGTGGGCCCTCCCAGGTTCTGGAACAACACTCCAACCAGTGGGTAGGTCCTGAGGGGAGTGTGCCTGGCACATTCTAGGATGGCAAGGGGTTCCCGGTGGGCAGGAGCTCAGAGAGCAAGGGGAAGACATCGTAGAAAGCTGGATCATCAAGGTAAGTAGAGACTGATGGTGCTGCAAAGACTGTGGCTCTTGTTCTAAGTGCGGTGAGTTGAGGACGCTGCAGGAGAGTTGTGAGCAGAGAAGGGACACGGCTGCTGTGTGGGAAACAGATCCTCAGAGACTACATGGAAACAGCTGCAGTGACTCAGAAATTACAGCACAAGTTCAGATGGGAGACTGTGGGAGTTTGAAACAAGATAGTAGCCACAGAGGTTATGAGAAGTATTGAAGGAATTACATCTGCAAACCTGCCATGATATTTTCATTCATTTTAAAGACATTTATTAAGTACTATGTGCCAGGTATGAATTCAGATGGTTCCTCAACTCAAGGAAAGGAGGGAGGGAATATTTATTGAGCACTTGTTATGTGCCAGATTTGTCACTGAGTATTCAACCTGCGCTCATTGGTTTTCTATTTCATTTTCATAACAATGCTATGAGGTGGATACTATTTACCTCATTTCACAGATTAAGAAATCAAGACTTAGAGAGTTAAATATGTGCAAGATTCCTCAGATATGGAGAGGCAGGATGGAAATCAGTCTATCTGACCCCAAAGCAGTCTCCTGCTAACCACCATGTGCCCGATTCCGAGGGATGTAAGACATGGACAGATACTGGTTATGTTGTAACACTTGATAAACTCTTCCAAAATCTCTTTCAAAGGATGCTATGCAATTATGAAAAAAGAAATGGTCAGAACTAATTTGTGTCCACTTTAATAATCAGAAATGAGCATGATACTTTGGGGTACTACAAATCAGTACTGAGTTTATACTCACAAAATTAGTACTGGTGTGGCCAATGAACTTATCACCTAAATAATTTATTTGAATAGAGTAGTCAGCATACATCGAACAAATGATGTAGGGAGCAGAGTACCTGCTGAATTTGAGTTAACCTACTACATAAAAGCATGGCCTGAATGTAATAATTTTTTTTTTAATTCTGAATATGCCTTCATTTACAGGGTCCATTTAAAAAATAATGATATTGGTCATTCTTGTTAACATTTCTAATGCAGCATTAAGCCAAAATTAGTCAACTGGTTGAAATGGAGTTATCCAATTATAATTAAAATAATTCAGATCAAATATTTTATGTTAGAAATTATATTTGAGCACATAATGCTACAGAATAAATTAAAATATTTCTCTCCATTTTACCTTGTATTGAAAAAGCAAACTCAGGCTCAATGCATACACCTGGTCAACAACCATATGGAGGCATAATTAAACTCCCATCTGGGCAAAAGTCCACTGCGTTGGGTAGGGCTACAGAAAAAACATGTCAACATTTGGAAAAGCTAGGTGTTTGGCCCCAGGCTGGCAGAGTTCACACAATATCAGCACAGTAACAGATGTGTCAAGTGGACTCCTGGAATATATGGTTGTTCGTTGTAACACAAGGCTAGCTCATAAAGAATATTCTAATAACAAAAGTAAACCCTGTTAGCATTTTTACTTCAGGGCATATTGAAATATGAGACTTGTCTAACCATGCTGCTGATGGACACACAAACTGTAAATATCAGTGCCAGGCATCATGAATGTTATCAAAACTATGGAGAGGTTATTGATTGATAGTAGTGGCACATTGCCTTTACATGTGAAATTGTATTTGCTATAGTATTGTCTATTTATGATTTAGATGAAATTTTACCGAAGTCTGTGGGAGTTACCTAAAAGATTCTTTCTAAGGAGAACATTCTGCTATATTTCCAGTAGATATGTATGGAATATGTCAAATCTTGACACAATATTTATCAGGTAGAGTTTTTATTAGTTTTAATCATCATGAAATGGTAGATTCACAGAAGAGTACATCTGGATTCTGCTCAATAATTACACCTTAACTCAATTCTAGTTTTGCCATTAGGCTGAACAGGAAATTTAAATCAATTTTTAAAAGTTTCTTGTTACTAGAATTCAGCAGAATGGATGTTAATTTTTTAAAAGGTCATGGCAAGGTGCTTCACAGAAGAGGAAAAAATAAACATTCTAAACAGTTTAATGACACGTTGTACGAATCTGGATTTCACTGTGGCATGTTTCAGATTACTGAGTCATTCATTTCGATAAAATGGATTACCAAACTTGGAAGATGAAAGCATTTATGTTTCAGAAACAGTTGAAAACTATCAACATTCTAAAGTATATTTGACCTATCTTTTCTACTTATTAATCTACTTATCTTCCTACCTACCTATGCTTAGAAAGATACATATCAGAAAGTTAAAATGATTACCTATGAGAAGATTATAGATAATGATTTTTCCTCTTTATGATATTCTATATTTTCTGATTTTTTAGCACTTTACATGTATAGGTTATATAACTGGCATTTTATAAAGCTATTTAAATGTTATTAAAAGTCTAGTTAATGGGGTAAAAAAATAAAATAAAAGTCTAGTTAATTTTGAAGACAAAGAAACCAAGTATCATGCTTAGCATAAAGTATATGAAATAAGACATAATTAGAACTCTTATAGAAAACCTTAAAAGTCATAGAAAATCCTTTAAAATTTTCCAAAAAAAGTAAAATTAAAATATAATAAGTAAAGAAGGTGCTATAAGCTGGATATATTGCATTTAGTGGATGTTTTATTTGCAAACATTACAATTTGGATATATATGATCCTTTAAATTCTGTTGTCCTAGAAATGATCATTCCATTTTGATGCTTAGGGCATTTTTTCACAAACCCAAGACTAATCATAAAAGTTGGAATTTGGGGCATGAGCTGAGAGTCAGCTGAATAATGGAGTCTACTTTGACCTTAAATATTTAGGTCAGAAAGGGGAGAGGTTAGGTAGAGGGGCACATGATACTAAAATTTTTGATCTGTCGCGTGTTCCTCATTTCTGAAGCCTGCTCCAAGTGGATAAACCATCAGAGCAGTCAAAATAGCCTCTAAAAGTACCCATCTTGTAGTCCCAGAGAGGGGATGGTAGCATCTCACCCAGTGTGAAGATGACAGTCTTTAAGCCAGTCTGTACATCGTGGCTCTGGAGGATCAACAGTGGCGGGTGCCACCAGTTCTCCAGCTGGTGTGCCCACATCACAGGCTGATGAAAATGACTCCTGCCAGTTCCTTCTTCCTCTGACCCTTTGAAGTGGAGATTACCTGGACAGGTTACTCAGGCATCTGTTGTTGTTGACAAACATCAGAAGATCAGCAGTCCTATCCCATGGCTGCTATTTACTATTTCTGTGTATGCTTTCATAACTTAGCATGAAAATGGGAAAATACCTGACCTGCCCACCTTAAGGCATTAAGTTTGAAGAAAGATCTCTATCTAAAGGTGCTTTATAAACTGTAGTTGGAAATGCAGTTTTTCTTAATTCAACAAAATTTTGGAGGGTCTTCTAAATGCAACAAATATTTATCGGGTCTTCTATGCAATCATTCAGCTTTTTGCTGCAGGAGATAAAAAAAAAGAGTTTAAGGAGCTAAATCTCAACCCTTTATTCATTCCATGTGTTCATTCATCAGGTACTTATTGTATTTGCTGCTTAAGGGTGAGGCACTTTCATAGGTGGTGGAAAATAGTCTCAAACAAGATAATCAAGGCACCCGTCATCAGGGAGCTTACAGTCTCGTAAGATGATGAATAAATGGCTTAATTAGGATAGAAAGTGCTGTGATGGCTTAAGTAAGGGCATATGCCACATGTTGAAAGACCCCAGAAGTAATTCATGACAAAGATGACATTTGGGTCAGACCGGAAAATATTTTAAAGCAGCAACAACATAATAAGTTTCCAAGAAGGATGAGAAGAAAGAAGGGACAATGTGAGTAGTGGCTTCAGAGTGGGAGAGCTTACGTAGTGCTTTAGGAAACAGCGAATAGCCCAGTTTGTCTGGGGGTGAGGCCACTTCGTGGGAGGTCCTAGGAAAAGAGGTTGCAAAATTGTATTGAAGCCTCAATGACACATGTCTATGTGGATAGGCAAGAAGTTTGTTCTGAATTCAGCAGGCAGTGGGGGAGCAATGGAAGATGTTGAGTAAGGGAGTGGATGGATGGCAGGTATGTTTTAAGAAGATTTATGCAACAGGAATGGATTAGAGTTGGAAGAGTATGTGTGAAACCCATTGGGAAGCCATCACTATCCATCAGTATCTTTCTCAGTGTCGCTGTGGTTCAGACAAATAATGGGGTGCACTGCAAAGCCAGCATGCAAATGTAATACACAGCATGGATATGACAAAAAAGGTCTAGCCAGTTTCCCATTCACAGGCACCTATTCCACATATAAACCCCGTGTTTTCCAAGCTCATGAACATAAATATCTCTCTTCAGCTTTGTTTAGTGTAGCTATTGCATCCAAAGTAGGAGAAACCAGGATTTTACCCACAAATAGAGCAAAGATACTTGCAGAGTGAACTCAGCCCCAGCCAAGAAGTTTATAAGCTAGGACATTTGTTCAGGCAGCAACTGTCCGTCGGCTACTTATTTCTGGTGAAGCAAAAACCTCTTAGCCTCTTTCTCCCCAGTCATGTTGAAAATTCTGTTGATTTACTTGAAAACCTGAGGGAGAGGCCATAAACAACAGTAACCTATAAACCCAGTAGTGATATCTAGCAGTAGTGCAATGCCAGCAGCAGCTAGACTGGTTGATGAACACATAATATTTATGTGCGTGTGAGAGAGAATGAGGGAGAGAGGGAGAGATATCCTACCTATCAGAATAAAAAGAGAGAAATGAAGAGGTTGACTTGAGCACTCGTCATTCTCGAAGGAGACTGGTGCATTGATTTCAACAGAATTGTCCTTAGGCATAGAAATGTGAAAAATGCTTTTGTGGTAAAATTTAGATTTCAGCCTCAAGCTAAAAATATGTGTCAGAGGATACAACTCTTCACCTGAAATAGTTTCCATAGACACGTGGATAAAACTCAATGTATTCTTGGTTCAAATAATCCATTGTGCCTATAGAAAAACCATAGCTCAGAGCTATATTGTGATGTTCAATGTCACATGCATTTGTCATGTCATTTCCTCAGTTTCTGTTCCCTTTCATCTGGGAAGTCACTTCATTGCACCTGTTCATCTCCTGCCAAACATTTTCTTTTTTGTTATCTTTTTTTTTCTTGGCTAGCAATTTCTACTTCTTATAGGGAATTTTTTCCTCCTTTCTTTTTGAAGAGGACTGCCTCGTTCCTAGAGCTTTCAAAACTAAGATTATATATATCTACATAAAATATATATACCCACATATATAATATATATACACACACACATGCTATCAATCATTAAAGTATTTTTAACTCTTAACTTTAATGTCCTGAAACATTGTTCTGCTTCAAGGGTTCTGTTGACTGAAATGATAGCAGGTGAGATCACTGCCAAGAAAAAGGAGTTGTCATTGAGGATGAATGGATTTGAAAAAGCATCTTTTTATAAGCTTAAAATTTTGGTCTAAATGACTTAAAATAATTCAAGAAACAAAAAAATACAAAAAATAAATAAATAAGCTCCATGAAAACACTGATTTTGCTCCAGTAATTCTTAAGCCATGGAGAGTAGCTGTCTCAATGTCTTAAAGAAACCCAGAAGGTAATGCCATGCAATCTGGCCCAATCAGGAACCATTCAGAGACCTGAAAAAGAAATTAAAAAAAAGAAAACCATAAGCTAAATCACTAATGGGAAATAAAAATAGGAAGAGCCCATAAGTTCTTCCTATAAATACAGTTGAGAAGGAAAGGAGCTTTTAATGGGCTTATTATAAGAATATTGACAGTAATTATCCAAAATATGAAATTAGTCTTTCATGCTCTTTTAAAGATACATACCTAAGAAAATGTCACCAATATTTATTCAGGGTCTTTCATGTAGAAATATGCCCCTGGTACCAAGAATCAATACCAAGATTAACTGGCCGTTAGGAGACCTGTTTGGGAAGTCCACCTGGTAGGTTGTATGGTCCATCTCAGGTTCTCAGCCTGGTCTCCTCAGATTCTTGATATTTATTCCCAGGGTACAAGGAACAATCCTGCTCGAGGCAACCTCATGTTGTCTAAACCCACAAAAGAATATCATCAGCATATTCACACTAAGAAATAAATGATTGTTAGTATTTTGCATTCACTGGTTCCAGAGGGATCCTCATTTTAACCTGACATCACAAGAGGACATCTCTAAAGACAAAAGCCCATTATTGTGGTAAAAAAAGGGAAGTCACCCTCACCACATTCCTCAACACTAAGTGTACCCCTTCCTCCTGTGACGGCCATCACCACCCTGTTGAGACTGGTCTGTACCAAAGAATTGCAAAGAAAGAAGAAAAATCTACCTTTCTTGGTGCTGCCATCTGTAGGATCTCTTCAGGGTGCTGCCAGCCAAGCCACCTGTGGTGACAGAGAGGATGACAGGTGAGGGCATTAACAGCAAAAACATCGCTTCCTTTGGATAGGAATTTTTTTTAGTCCCCAATCAAATCCTTTATAATTCCCAGCAAACTTATTATTGTGGATTCCTATAGTAGTCAAAGCAGCATATAAAAACAAATCTCTAGAGTCTTATGAGCAAACATGTAGTACATCTCAAATATCCTCAGTCACATAATAAATGAATCAATAAAACTAAAGACCATGATTATAAAAATTGAAGTAATATTGATTGGCTGAAGTGTAAACAGTTGGATTCAAGAAAAAAGAAAATCATTGTTATTCTAACTTCTGGTAATATTTATAAGAGTATGTACTCATTGTCCCAATTTTCAGACTTCCAGTTTTCTTTAGAACAAGTGTATTTCACAATCTGAAGATAAATTAGATAGCAGCTCATTAAAATGGCTCCACTGAAATTAAAATCTTTAGGGGTATGGCTCTCTGGACTCATTGAAACCTGAATTCCTTGGAAAAGTATCAAGTAGAAACTTACTTAACTTTAAAAATACATGTAGAAAAATCACAAAAATCAGAAATAGATTCTTAAGTAGCCACTCTAGAAATAGATTCTTCAGTGGCTACTCCAGTTTCTAAAAGCTGTGTACTTCATCAGCACAGCTCACTGTCCTAGTCAATTCAGCCTACTGTAGCCAAAATACCACAGACCGCGAGGATTACAAACAACAGAAGTTTATTTCTCACAGTTCTGGAGGCTGGGATGTCCAAAATCAAGGCTCTGTAGATTCCATGTCTGATGAGGGCCTGCCTTCCAGCCTCACTGTCTTCACATGATGGAAGACAGCAGGAGAGTTCTCTAGTGTGTCTTGTATAAGGGCACTAATCACTTCCCAGAGGCCCTGCCCCCAAATACCATCACATTGGATTTCAACATATGAATCTTGTAGGAATACAGACATTCATTGCACTGAATGATAGATGCTGGAAGAACCAAAATATTCCTTCCCTTGTTATTGTTTATTTTAATTAATAAGCCATAATTTATTTTCCCACAAGATTCATCCTAAGTAAACCATAGGACATTAGAAAAAAACAAAATATGGTAAAGCCAAATTTAGATGACATTGCTAAATTTCATACAAGATATTACCTTTCTGAGTTGAACCAAAGCATGGGTAATTCTTCCACCTCAAAAGAATTTTTGAATTATACCCAGCACAATGTACTAAATACTCATACATGAATGTAAATACTTGGTTTTTCATTCTTAAAGAGTTTTAGACTGGATGTGATTGTCGTGTCTTGCTGTACATTGCACTAGTTTTTTTTTTTCCTCTGGTTAATATACCAGAATGCAAAGACTGAGAAAATTTAACTGCATCCTTAAACAATGAATTTGCTTTGTTCAGACTACCAAAGATAATGTCATGGTGCTATGGCCAGAAAACCACATTTAATTAGGACCCATAAACAACCCCCTCCAGCCACCCTGATGCCCCATCCCTGACTAACTTTCCAAATGGAAGGGTCCCACACTGCTGTCTCTCATCTCGTCCTAACCTCATCTCTGTGCCTTGGGAGTACACAGTAACAGTTTTATACTGGTGTCTTATTTCCACATGACAGAGCTTTTTTCCCTCTTACAGCATATGTTTAATTTTGGGATGGAACAGGATGTTTAAAGCTGTGGAATTATCAGTTTGTTTTCCTTAGAAGGCACAGATGCCCCAACATGTGAAGCCCCAGAGTTTTAACGTCTCCACAGGGCAAACTGCCCAACGTTGCATCTACATCTACACAGTTATTACTATCTAAATGGGCTAATGTTTTGAGCCACCACATTTTTGCCATTTGCTGCCATTATGTTGACTCAACACAAGTGAATAATATACAAGGAAGAATTCAGATGCCTCAATTAAAAGAAAAAAAATGTCCAGATGACTTGAGGAAGTTGGTACAACCCAGGTTTCCACATGAGATACGCTTCCATCTGCTCTTATAATCCCAAAATATGGCTCAATTTGTGACAGTGGCATTCAGAGTTTGCCCATCTTTGAGTAGAGAGATTACTCTTCAGGAAAAGAATTGCTAGATTCATTTTCCAGCCCCCCTTAATAAGGGAGGCACAGTGGCAACTGGCTTGGCACAGTTTAGGAGGCAGCAATACAGTTCTTTCAGTAAGTCCACTAAATTGAGAGAAATAACTAACAGAACTGTCCTCAGAAATCCAAGACCACATTGTCACTGTTAGTCCTTTCGGGTGGATTCAGTGTCGTTCTCCTCTGATCTCTAGGAGAACACAACACAGCTCTTGACAAAGTTGCGATAATGTCAATGATGAAGGGGTGGGGAACCTACTGCTTTGGGGCCACATGTGGCCTTCTGGATCCTTGAGCATGACCTTTCGACTGAATCCAAAACAAATCCTTAGCTCTTCCACAAAAGCCCTGGGAGGGAAGGACACAGGACCACCACTCTGACGGCCACTGGGAGCCACCTGCACAAAACCCAACTGGTTAAAGGCCAAGCAAGCCAAATCAATACATTGAAGGGTAGAGTCATTTCAAAGAATATATTAAACTTCATATATAACATATGAGGAATAAAAGAGTGGATAATTGGACCTATCTAGGGAAGTAAATGTTTTTAAAAGATCTGACTCCAAACTCTTCAGTTGTAAGATTCTGACTAATTGTTCCTACATGGAGATGATTCTGATTCAGGGCCTCGTGGAAGGGATTTAAGTTAAGCACTATGGAATCTGATTAAGGTTCTTCTCGTCTTTCCATATTCTGGCACATTCCCTCCAGAAAGACCAGCAGCTTCTTGGTTAATGTGGTTTGTTTTTTTCTGGCCTTTGGCCTCTACACATGGAAACAGTCTTTCTGACTAGCAATAATTGTTCTTTCCTTCATGCAAAAATAGGAATAAAGTAGAGGAACCAACAATGTATTCATATGTTTGATGTTTTTTCATGATTGTATTTCTTAATTATGAAAGATGAGAACATTAATAGACATTATTTTTGTGGAATCTCCTTTAAAGGAGATTGTAAAACTTTACAACATAGCAACAGCCTGGGTGTTCCTTTCAACTTCTCATCCAACTCAAATTTTTAAAAACAGGTTAGAGGATATTAATTCATACAAAGAAGTTCAGCACAAGGATAGTAGAATTTTTCTCTCCTTATATGTTCTTCCTTTTCACAATGTACGGATCATAATTGTGGATAATGGCTTTCTTTATATGTAATTTGGGGGAGTACATTTTACAGCCTATAGAAATAGAGGGGAAGAATTAGAGAACTAATGGTTATTTTAGGTATCTAAGTTGAGGGTTGGCATTGTGAAATACAGCACCCCTAGTACACTTACAGTAGTTAATACATTTCAAGGCACAATACAATAGTATCTACAAATCTTTATAGATACAGTTTTCTATTGTGTATATATTTTAATTTTTATCAGTAAGATCTTAGGGCTACTTCAAGCATATTTTTCTTGGCAACTCAAATTTAAAGATGTATTCTTATGTTTTGACACATTTCCAAGATTTGAGCCAGATTTATTCATACTAGGTTATCTGTTAGTCAAATGTAAATTGCAACAGACCCTTTTCTGACATTTTGTATACTCATTCACAATGAAAACATAAAAAACGCATAACCCTGATGTGAATACACAATGCTCTTTGTTCCCTATGTTGATTATACAGCAATGCCAAACTCTAAAGAGGGGTAATTATAAACCCTTTGTGGATTCTGTGGAAAAGACAGAGATTCTTTGCTATGATTAAGTATTAGATAGATTGTGGTTGGAATGGGTTGCTTCTAATGTTCTTTTGGTCTCTACACAGTTCAAATTATAAGAAGAAAAACCATTTCCAGTGATAAAGGACAGCTTTAGTCAAAAGTCAAAATTATTTTCAGGAATGTAACACAAAAAAAATAGTTACGTTAATAACTACATGCTTGATATATCTTTCCCATTAATCTTGGTCAAGATGTTTCTAAGTTTTTCTCTTCAAAAATCTCTATTTCATAACTATTTGACTGTTTTGTGGTTAATTTTTTAATAATGAAAACAATGTGTACCCTTTAGTAAACATTAGTGGCCAAAGGAGAATGTTAAAAATGCAAATATCTTCCCATTTTTTGTGGCTTGTGCTTCTCTGCACTGTATTTAAGTATCACAATAGTCAATCACTGCATATTCAGCTATATTATTTCACAAGGCTCTTGACTTGTGAGCCAAGAGCCAAATTGACCATTTTGGAAGATGCTGTTTTATTCAGCTTTTTATTTTCCTGGTTCATAAAGCAACTGAAGCAATCTTTTAGCTATCAACTATGTTTTTTCTCTTCAAACATGACCTACAATTAATTCCAAAACAATAAAAGATTAAAGTTTCTCTTTCTAAGCTAAAATGAAGGTGCTGTTTTCATCTTATTTTCCATTTTGATCCATTTTAAGGGATTGTGTCATCCTTCTACCAAAAAGGACTAACCTATTGCTTGGAGGGCAGCCTGTAGATAATCTGGCCCAGAGTAAAGAATCCTTTTTAAGACAGTTTGTATTGAATGTACCAAAACAATTTCTACCTCAAGGCTTCCATCTGGTCAACCTCTGTTCAGTCCCACAAAGAATGAATATGGAAATGTTTTTTCTGTCTTTGGAACTCTTGGCTTTTACTAATTTAACAGAGTTTTATTTAAAAGCCAAACAAACAAATGTAATAACAACAATAACAAAAATCTTGAGGAAAGCTTAAGCTACCAGCTTGGAGTATAATATCAGAGCATTAACATCTACTGATAAAGTATTTTCAGTTTGGCACTAAACTTATGAAGGTAAGCAAGGTGGTCTGCCTATGAGAGCAGTGTGACTATTATGATATGGGTTGGGGGAAGCCTTAGGGAAGGATGCAGAGGGCAGGAATGGAGGAGATATGGCATGAGTTGCATACCCAGTCTGCTCATGTGTCCCCACCCTGACCCCGACCCCCACCCATGTCACAGTGTCAAATCATAACTTCTAAAAAGCAACCAGAATGGTGTCCAACTGAATATGCAATATCCTTGTATGTAAAGTATCTACAAAAATGATAAGCCAGAATCTAAGTCTTGAATTTGTATAAAAGGGGACTAAAAGCAAAAATTGTCAAGAAAAGTGATATTAAATAGAGATCATCAATGACATATCAAATGTATACTTCCTTCCCTCCTTGTTCTCAGCGTCCATCCTGAGCATTTTTTTCAATGATGTTGTCATTAAGTATTGAGCATTAAACACTGATTAATGCCATGTTATATCATGATATTTAGATTTATTTTGTCAAGTTTGATCCAAATACTGTTAAGACATACATCCAATAACTATAAACTTCTAGCTATCTTTCTAAAGAGAAACCTGACTCATAAATTATAGACTCTTGGGATATAGGTGCTTTGGGAAAGTTTAAGAAAAGTCGCCATTCTAGAGAGATATGCAGTTGGTATGGGAGGATTTCCCAGGAGTATTTTGGTTTGCTTGAATTCTACTCTGCAGCTGAATTTCCAAAAGATTGTTATTAATTTCCCTTCAAAATGAGGGCTTTCTTAAAAACAGTTGACTTAAATACTGAAAAATAAATTGGTCAGTCCAGAATTAGGCACATGTTGGCCATCCGTGTAGAATCCTGCCCCATAAACCCAGCGACCCACTGAAAGACAGACATCATGCTAGTTAGTACTGAGTCCATCCCTTGGGAAAATGCTGCCCTGGAGGGTGGCTCCGGGGTCTCTCAAGAAGAGGTTATGAACTTGGACTATAATAAGCTAAGGGAAGCCACCATGCAAAATGTATCCCAGGTCAGTATAAGGTGTCCACCCACCAGGCTGCAGAGAGACCCTTGGGAGGAAAATAAAACAATGTTTAAATATACTAAGTTTCTTTACTCGTTCCTTCCTTTATTGGATAATATACAAAGAATAAAATGTTTCTCTATATCGTTGGGTCATTGGTTTTCCCAAGCATTTAAAAATGTTGGGAATGTTGTATTTATGACTTTAGATTTGTATAGCACTTAAAACCGTGTCTTGTATATAATGAATACTGTATATTATTACATTTTATATTAAAAAGAAATGTTATAAGGAATTTCAGCAACAGCGCATCATATTTTCAAATGACTAAGGACATTCAGGGATTTGCTTTGTTTCGGAAACCTTCTAATTAATTATTGATCTTTTACATGGTCATAAGTTTAGTGGAAATTTCTCTTTTTTCTCACTTGAAAGTTGAATTTGTGAGGTAGACTGTTAGTCCCTATGGTGCCTGTTTTCTGCTGCAAACTGAAAAGTTTTAAGTATCTCTTTACTAGAACCTAAATTCAATACCATACTATCTATTGTACTTTAAAAGATGGAAACATTGAAATTTTGTAACTCTTCATGGGGAAGTGAGACTAAAGCATTAGTCTTTAATCTTCAACTGAAGATAGAAGACAATTAAAGCTACCATTTAAAGTGCAACTTGAAGGTTAAAAATTATGGATTGCAAACCTTTTCATGAAAATATGCGTTTCTTCTTTTGTCAAGACAAGAGCTGGCTCCCTTCCCATGCTTTGCAAAGCTAACCATGAGCTTTCTAGATGATGGTATAAAAAATACTGTTTCTTCCACACTGTCAATGAAAGCCAGTTCTGATTATTATGGTTGATAACGTGAATCAGTTCAGGAAAAAACCAAAAATTTCTGCTACATCTTAGGTAACTAAACTTCAACGGAATGGGTCTTAAAATTCTGGGCCAATGTGAAAATGTTATTCCTTTACATCTATTGTATCATTGTTATTAGAAGTGAGCAGCCACATGGGGAATCTATGGTAGCAGGTGTCGTGAAGCCCGAAGCACTAAGCATTTGGCTCTGAGATGCTTTAGGTGATGTGTGCTGCATGAGATTGCCTTGTGTGTGTGTGTGTGTCTTTTTAAATATCTTCTGAGTAGATTCATATGATTAAACTAAGTGTGTGCACTACCTCAGCCTCAACTAAGTGGAAGGGCAAAAAAAAAAAAAAAAAGACCTAAAAATGAAATACTGATAAATCACAGAGATGTTCCAACTTCTTCTTCAAACTGAAACATCTGGTTCCTCCAAGTAGTTACTATAAGTATTTCCAACTACAGACAAAAGGAAACTGAAGGGTATTTGTCATAGGACCAAGCAGAGCTCACTCCCCTTGTTGCACTAGCTGAGCGGTTTCTGGGAGGCTGAGTCCAGGTAAGACTCTGGACTGACTCAAAGAGGAATGAGACAGCTCCTGGCCTCAAGGTTCTCAGTCTGCTGGGTAGAGAGGCGCTATGTGAAAGGGCTGTGGAACAGATAGATTTGAACTCAATGGAAGCACTAAAAGTAACTAAATAATTCAGCCTGGGTGGATCTGGAAAGCCTCAGCAGAGAAGCTGACGTCTGACAAGGAACTTGAGTGATGGGTGAGAATTCAGCAGTTAACCTGGGGGAATGGACATCCTGGGCTGGGAGAACAGGAGCATGTGCTCTGCGATGTGAATTTTACGGGATGGTCTCATACACACTCTAAAAACTGGATTTTGTTCTTTGGGTAGTGCCTAGGACGATGCCCGGTGTAGAGTAAATATTCGATAAGAAATGTGGGAAGAGCTGTATTTGTTCCCTGAGGCCACTGTAACCAAATACTACAAACCAGGTGACTTAAAACAACAAACGTATGGTCTCACAGTTCTGGAGGCTAGAATCCCAAAATCAAGGTGTTGACAGAGATGGGGGAAGATCCTTCCTTGCCTCTTTCAGCTTCTGCTAACCCCATTCACTCCTTGGCTTGTTGCAGCACAGCTCCAATCTCTGCCTCTATGGTCACACTGCCATCTCTCTGTGTCCGTGTCTTTCTGTGTCTCCACCCCGTGTCTCTATTTTCTCTTATAAGGACACCAGTCATGCTGGATTAAGAGAATACCCTAATCAAGTATGACCTCATCTTAACATATCTGCAAAGACCCTATTTCCAAATAAGGTCACATTCACAGATACTGGGGGTTAAGTTCAACTCATAACAGAAGGAATGAGCCATTCAAGGCTTTGATGTAGGGGAAACTGCTCCATATTTTAAAAAGTGAACTCTAACTGCAGAGTGGAGGCTATATTACGGAAGCAGAGGGTGGGAAAGGAAGACCAGAATCAGGAATCTCAGTTAAGGAATTGTTTTTTGTTTGTTTGTTTGTTTTTGTTTTTGTTTTAGTAATAGCTTTCATTTATTGAGCATGTACAATATGTCAGACACCGTGCCAATACATTACCTCATTTAATTCTCATAGAAACCCAATGAGATATACTGTTATCTTCCCCATTGTATAGATGAGAAAGTAGAGGCTCACAGAAGGTAAGTAACTTGCTCAAAATGACATAGCCAAGATTCAAATAGATCTGTTTGACTTCAGAACCCAAGATTTTAATGAATGCAATCACCGAGGAAAATTTCCTTAGGCACCAGCATCTCTGTTCTGTTTCTCTATACCACGCTCCAGAAAGGTGTACAAAGGAGAAAGTCCACCACCACTCTCTAGAGGGCCCTGCTCTTCCCTGCTGCTCAGTATATTACTCTTTCACTTACTGTGACTCATTTTCTGTCCCTCCAGTGAGATACAGAAGGTTATGGCTGCTCAGGTGAGAAATGCAACTGTGATTAAATCTATAAGGAAAGAACAAATTTGACATCCGGGGCCCTACATCTGTGGAGTGTAGTCAGAGTTCCTCTATAGGAAAAGGAAACCTATAGGTTTCTAAATTAGGTAGCTTGATGATAAAGAGAACAGAAACAGTTTGACTTCTGATTCACTCTTACGCCTTTCCCATTTGTCATTTTTGTATTGTTTCTTGAAAAGAAAGTCATTTTACACTAGTATAGTCATGAATCTTATCTTCAATTTATCTCTTGCATTTTCTATCAGACTGAGGATACCAGTTGTCTTATAGGACGATACAACAGATGCTGACGTGGATGCAGAGAGAAAGGAACACTTACATACTGTTAGTGGGACTGCAAACTGGTACAGCCTCTAGGGAAAGTAGTTTGAAAATATCTCAAAGAACTAAAAGTATACCTACCATTTGATCCAGTAATGCCACTACTGGGTATTTACACAAAGGAAAAAAAAACATTTATTGAAAAAGACACTTGCACTTGAATGTTTATAGCAGCACAGTTCACAATCACAAATATGTGGAAACAATCCAAGTGCCCATCAATACGTGAGTGGATTAATAAAATGTGATATATGTATACCATGGAATACCACTCAGCCATAAAAAATGGTGAACAAATACCTTTTATAACAACCTGGATGGAACTGGAGACCATCCTTTTAAGTGAAGTATTGCAAGAATGGAAAAACAAACACCACATGTACTCACTACTAAATTGGAACTAATAGATCAACACTTGTGTACACATACGGTAGTAAAATTCAGTGGAAATCAAGCAGGTGAGAGGGGGAAGGAGGGGATGAGTAAATTCACACCTAAGCAGATACAATGCACATGATCTGGGAGATAGACACACTTGTAACTTTGACTCAAACTGTACAAAAACAATTCATGTAACCAAAACATTTGTACCCCCATAATATTCTGAAATAAAAATAAATAAATAAATATATATATAAATAAATAAATACATGACAACTCCAGCAAAAAAAAAAAATAAGGAAAAGCAATAATATATAGAAGAGTAGAAGGGAACAGAGGGTCTCTGGTGCTAGCAATAGACCGTGTGCTATTTTTGCTATTAGAGCCCATCACTGATGGGCAGGCAAGGTGGATGGGGTTTGCTCAATAGCTCCTATGATCCTCTATACTTACCTATCACAGTCAAATCTAACTTTGAGTTATGACTCCTTGTACTGTCTTGAGAACCTATTTTATCTCCTTAAGATACAACCTTTTACATAAAAAATGATGTATGATTAAAAGCAAAGGACACTGGAAAATAAGAGAGAGCCAGCCATTTGTGTAGTTGCTGATATTTTTAGTTCCAATTTCCTGCATGTAGGAATTTAAAGAATTGTTGCCAGGAGACAGGAGATGATGAGAACTTGAGTTGAGGTGGTAGCAGGAGAGAGAGAAGGGAAGGAGATACGAGACTCACAGCTAGTCAGAGTGCAGGACTTGGCAGCTGATTAGATACAGGTAGAGCAGAGCTAGAGAGGAGTCAAGGTGAGTCCCAGCGTTCTAGCGCAGGAGGCAGATGTGATGAGAGGTGATACCGCTAACATCAATACAGAATCCAAGGGGAAAGGTTTGTTTTGCGAAGTATATTAATGAGTTCACCCTTGTACATTCTGTATTGGAGATACATCATATACACTTGTGAGGAGAAGAACAGTTGTCCATAGAACTCTCTCCAGAGATGGACTCATTCTGTGTCTGTGTTGTATAAAATAGCTACTGGACACACATGGCTACTAAGCTTCTAAATGTGGCTAGTGCTCCTGAGGAGCTGAATTTTTAGTTTACTTTGATAAATTTAATTTCTAATTGCCACATGTGCCTAGTAGCTACCACATTAGACAGCACTGGTCTAGCAGGTACTTGGGCATGTGTGTTTGGTGTTTGAGAGACACAGTGAGTCTACGGTCATACCACCCTGAAGGCACCCCATGTCCTCTGAGAAAGACACAGATAGTGAGAGAGCACGGTTTGGACTACAAATCGAGTTTGGGGAGTGGTTAGCAATGGCTGAAGCCATGTGAGTACATGAGCCCACCTAGGGAGAGGCCAGATACAGAGAAGAGTTAAGGATGAAACCCTTGGGGAACACCAGTATACCAGTGTACACCACAAAAGAGAGTCAGCAAGTGGCACCTGAGGAGGAGAAATGAAAAGCAGAGGAGAGAATGATGCTGCAGAAGGCATGGGAAAAATTTCAAGGAGAAAGCAGCCCACCGTATCCCAGAAAAACAGATTTTATTAAATAAACTATGAGAAAAGGCTTTCACGATTACAATATTATTTTACCAATAAATGCAATAGCCATATTTTGCTAACAGAGAGGAAGTACACTGTGCTCTAACCATGGATTTTGTTTTTATCTGCCCACCACTTCCAGCCATGAAAGACATTTCAAAGGTTTATGAAGGTAACAGTAGGGAATTTATAAAGTGGGACTATTCTATGGAATCTAGAATAATATGCCCCTAAAAACATAATCCCATGGCAGGAGGGCCCAGAATTTCTTTCCCATGAAATCCTCAGTAGAAGCTGTAGAATTTTTTAAATGCTTTTATTGATGATAATATCAATTTTCATAGACTTTGCCTAAATACTCTGTGAAGTGGATGGAATTATTTACCTTTTATAAACTGAAAATAATGAGGAAATCAGAAGATTTCAGTGACTTGCCTCAATTGATACAAATTGCACGTAATAGAGTAGAGATAGGAATCCAAGTTCAAGTGCGTCTGTCTTCAATGCTCTTCCCCCTCAGCTGTGTTTCCTAAACATAAGACATTGACATTCTGCCATCATGATTTTGCTGTATCTGCTCACTACTTCTGCCAGTATTCACTTTATATTTTTTTAAAGTAAACTTAAATTATTATTTAAAAGCCAAATATTACAGCATTATTTTACTTGGAAAATTAGTATCATTTTCCATAAATAGGTGATGATGTGTGAAATATAAATTATCATGAATGATAAAAAAACAAAATAATAGAAATATTATTAAATGCTAGCTAAGTACTATTGCCTGTCAAAGACTTTGAACTGGAGACCTGCTTTGTTTTTTATTAAAAGGGGCAATTGACAAATGTTTAACGAGATTCTAAAACAATGCTACACCATAGGAGATTATCCCCTTGCCTTGTGCCAAAGGGACCACCCAACAGCAGTGGCACTGTCTCTCTGGGGGATGAAACATCCTATTTCCCATTGAAGAATAAATGGTATAAAGCAATCTCCATCTGCCATTTTACAGATAAGAAAGAGGAGGGCAATAAGAAGTCACCGTTTCACAAAACCATAAAGAGTCTGGTGAACTATAATCTGGGACCCATGTAGTTTCTGAAACCACCTGATCTTTCTTCAGGCAGAAATTTCCTAAAAGAGCCTTTCTAGATACTCACATTGGAAGTGAAATCAAACTGTACTATAGATTTCAAAGATGCCATTCTGTATATTCCTTTGATTATGTTTATGGCTTGTAGATTAACGTGGCTTAAAGGCTTCCTTAGCCATGTGAATGTTCCCTTTTGGAAGAGTTAAAGGCAAAACAAAACCCCTGCCCAGTTCAGATCGGTGTCAGAAACTGGAGGACTCTGGGAAACTAATGTTCAGGCATCAATAAAGAGCTGGGCATTGGACTGGCCTGTGTACCTGATACTAGACAAGTCCCATCAACTTCACCAAGTTTTCACTCATCAGTCACCACAGTGCTAGCCCTATGGGACTGGCCCAGGTGACTAACAAAGCAGGTTTTTTGTTCTTGGATAGGAGTCTTAGACATTGTGTGATCCTGGGGGTACCACCTTCTGGATGGCATTCCCAACAGGAACCCTTCAGCCCTTAAGCTAACTCTCTCCAGGTGAAATGCAAGATTAACCTTTTCTGTATAAATTTCTACTTTATAGCAACTAATGCCTTAAGTAGGTTCTAGGCTGCATATATGATCTGAACCACATTAAAAGAAAATATTTTGAAATAAAACAAGAAGGAAAAAGATAGCCCTGATTATGTTTTATTTCTCACAAGCTAGGTTTTATGATCTATTTTTTTAAGTTTGAGTTTAAGCTAAGAAAAGAAACCTTGCTTTTTATGGCAAGAGTTCTTGAGGAGAAAGACAACTTATAATGGAAAGCATCTTGCACAAAAGTTTTGGTAATCAGAGGGGGGAGAAGTGAAGAAGCTTTGTAAATTTTGACTTTGAAAGGCCAGCCTAATGTAAATATGACTTCCTAGAGTGTAAACAGCAGTGGTTTGAAAATAAAAACTTGCACAAAACAGGCAGCTATCTAGTTAGAAGAGAATGTGTCTAATAAGCATGTGTGTAAGAGATGCCTTGAATATTTTTGATACTGTACTATAATTACTAAAGATGTAAAATTCCCAGGACTTTTGAAACCATGAGAAAAAAAAGTTTATGGGATTTTTTTCCCCTAGAAAAAGACAGATATACTTCTGGGTATTCTTTATACATTTAAAGTAACTTAAGAACAAAAAACATATTGTTCCCACATAAATTACATACTTGGAAATATTTTAAATTATTAGTGGAGCCACAAGTTCTAAAACGTTAAAAAATCCACTGTCTCTTAGTTTACAGATGAATATATCAACATAAAAAAGTACAATTATATTTATTTGACTTAAGGATTGTCATTATATCAAACAAAGATTACATTTATTTTGAGAAAATCCAAAAGCTTACTAAATATATTGTTTAATTCAAAAGTTTTCCATCACTGGGAGATTCCATATTTGTTGTCTTCATCTTGGAATTTTGAAAACTGATTTTTTTTCCCCAGACTTAGACATACTTTCTATCCTTTACCATGCAGGGTTTTGTATGATTTGGGGCATTCTCAACACACAGCCATTTTTCTCTCTTCCTGAAGGACACAAAAAAGTGGAGATGTCAGAGTCTATGCTGTGGAGGCTCTTTAATGGATCTGTGGTGCAGAAAAAAGGTGGGCTAGGAATATACACTTTCTAATCTAGACAAATGCAGTAATTCCTCCCATCCTAAACTACCCACCTGGGCACTTGAGCAGCAGTAACAATATGTGTTAAATGATTCAGTGAATGAATGAATTGTCTATTTTCTGCCTATAAATCTGTAATCCAAGAATCTACAGCAGTGCAACTTACTGAATTTTAATACCTAATGTCTACCCTGTGTGTTCCTTGCAGTCCACTCTACATCTTCCTGCAGACATCAAACTGCTTTTTGTTCCTTTTCAATCTTTTGGATATATCCAGCTTCCCAATATCATTAGAAGACACGGGCCACAAAATATGGATCCTATTACAAAAATTCATGGTCATTTCTCCTGTAAATTCCCCCATTCTGCTTTCATGACACTTGTATTTTGCTCATCTCTCTTTCTTCAAGTATTACATATTTATAATTGACAACATCTATTCCAAATCTTAGATAGGAAACTAGTGTCCTCTTGCAGATTTTATAATTTTCCCCTTTTCGATTTGCCTGTCTGTCCATCCCTCCATTCATCCATCCACCCTATTATAAAGTAATTCATTGGGTGCAACTTTATCAGATTACCATCATAAATTCATGTAATTATTCTTGAAGAACAAGTTTGCTCAAAGACTGTCAACTGGAAGATAAGGAATTCATATCCAATACTTATAAAGAACTCGTACAACTCAATAGCAAGAAAACCTATAACCCAATTTAAAAATGGGCAAAAGGCTTGAATAAACATTTCTCTAAAGATGACATAACAATGGCCAACAGGTACATGAAAAAGTGCTCAACGTCACTAATCATCAGGGAAATGCAAATTAAAACCACTATGAGATACCACCTCTGACCTGTTAAGATAGCTATTATCAAAAAGACAAGACATAAATGTTGGTGAGGGTGTGGAAAAAAGGGAACACTGTTGGTGGTAGACTGGTACAGACATTATGGAAAACAATATGGAAGTTCTTGCAGAAATTAAAAACAGAACTTCCGCATGACTCAGGAATCCCTTTTCTGAGTATATACCCAAAGGAGGTGAAATCACCACCTCATAAAGACATCCATCTGCACTCCCACGTTCACTGTAGCACTGTTCACAAAAGCCAAGGTGTGGAAACAACCTAGGTGTCGAATGGACAAACTGTGGTATCCATGTACACAATGGAACATTATTCAGCCTTTTAAAAAAGGAGGAAATCCTGCCACTTGCCACAACATGGATGACCTAAAGGCCTTCGTGGATTTTAAAAAACAACCTGCCCTGTGTGTGTTCTGGAAATTTTTAATGTGTTATGAAAACATACTGCTCTCTTAAAAGTTTGGGCATTCCCTTTCCTGATATTTCGGGGAACATTTTTTTCTTCAAACAAAATGATCAAAAGCTTTGTGTATGCCGCTTTGCGTTGTTTCTTTCCAAGGATGCTGTGGGTGCTGTCTGCTCCTTATGGTGATACGGGTACCATAGACGCAGCAGGTAAGGGAAGCTTTTAGAGGAACGATGCTACAGTTTCTTCATGATCCCCATTTTCAATTACCAAAAAGACTTCTCAGAATTTAAGGACACTTGATACAGGCAGCAATTAATTTGATTCTTGTTAGAAGCTCTTGGACATTTATTTGGCATTTTTTGAAAATCATGTTTTCCTTGTTTAGAATAATCCCTAGCAGTCTGGAGTTCTATATACCATTCATGCATCTCACCATCTTACCTCAGGGAAAAAGTAAAGAAAGCTGTAGTATAATTGGCTAGTTTTTATATAAATATTTACGAGTATACGATGTATTAAAATTAGCAAAAATATCTTCTCAGAGTTATTGTTAAACTCTATTTTAGCCCAATGGATATTATTTTACTGCTGAGATAAGTAGGGTGATTTTGTCCCAAGATATCAGATAGGTAGAATTTACTTGGAATAGGTATTCAGGTATGAAAATATGTTCATGCCTGCAAAGTATTCTAAATCCATATTCTAAGTTCAAATATAGTCAGCTTTCTTTCTGCTTCTGCAATGTCATAAGGCCAGAAAGAGGGTTCCAACTTTCTTTTACCTCTGTTATCTTAATATTTGTCTTTGATCTTCTCTGCTCTGAGTATATGTCCAGGTATCTGGGTATCTCTCAGAAAAATCAGTGGCTATTGTCAATGTCCATTTAGCTGCAAGTCCTCCGAAAGGAACATAGGAGAAAAAACTATGTACAAAGAGTATACTTGGTCTTTCTGCATTTTTATGTGCAAATGAAATATGCTAGTTGGAAGGTAGAAATGGTTGTTGCTTTCACTCTGTAGCCCTGCACCATTCTCCTGGTATATAGATATATCCTGGCACTCTTGATAGTTTTGTATGAAAATCTTCTTCTGTTTTTATAAATCATATCTAGTGGCAGTAAGTGGCTCCTAGTATCAAAGGGTAAGACAATTGTGTAAAAATCCACACATATTTTATCAATAATTAAATGTATTTCCAAATTTAAACACATATATATGTGTACATTTGGGGAAAATATCAAGACAAAATATTTTGTGACAACTTCTAGGTATGTGTACCTCTAGTTGTTACTCATCATTATTATTTTTTTGAATTATCAGGTGCTGTTTATTCAATTAGGACAAACTGTATCTTTTCAAAAGTTCTCTGAGGTTCTTGACCTGCTGTTGAACAAGTAGGAAGGAACCAGAGAATCCTGATAAAAGAGAATCCTGGTAAAAGAGACATCCATCTTTCCCGGCAGAAATCTCTCAGTGCCCCTGCTTGTCTCCCCACTTTGTGAGCAGGGAACAATAATCTTCAATTAGTGCTGAGAATCCCACATCTAAACTCTGGATAGGAGAGCTGTTAAGGTGTTCCTGAATCCCTCCCAGGGTAGAATGTTCCTCACAGATGTGGGAGGCTGCCATCTCTTTGTGAGTGTGAATTTCTTTAAATAAAGAAAGAAAAAGCTAAAAACATTGCTAAAGGCACACGGGTACCAGGCAATCTGGATGCATTTGCATTATCCCTCTCAGTGCGTGAAAAAAAGTGAATCAGTTAAAGACATAGGTTTTAGAAATCCCGTTCTCCCCTGCAGGGTAAATATCTTTTATTTCTCAAGGACCTAACTCTAGGCAGGTCTCCTCGGGGCACCGTTAAGTGTCTTCTCCTTCAAGATGAATAGAACCTAGACAGGCAGGAGAGGGATTTCAGAGCCCTCACAGCTGCTAAAATGTCAGAGCTGAGAGCCTAAGATTGCCTTTCCCTCCTGGCCCGAAATAAGTTGTTCACCTGCGTAAGAAAAACTCTGGCTTCAGAGCAATTCTCTGAGTGCATAATGAGGAAGGTTGGTCCTGTGGTAGGTCAGATGGCAGTTTTGAAATCCATAATTGGTTTTTATTTAAGGTTTTCATTAAAGATTTACTGTTCATTCTCACTGATTACAAAAGAGAGAAATACGTATTTCTTTTCTTATGAATGATTTAAAATGCAGTATGTATGCCACCTGGGTAGAAAAGTATACGCCAAGCTAGAATTGCTACTTGAGACATATTAATATTTCTACTCAATTTAAGACATTTGTTGTGCACCTATTATATACCATAAACCATGTCAGGTGCTGCCAGGACACAAATAATAAAAAGATTTAATCATTGTCTCAAATGAGGTTTTAGTGTAATCGAAGGCATATCCATCATCTGTTTCCAAAGTAATGTTGTATAACAAGTCACTCCCAAAACCCATGGCTTAAAAAGAGTTACTTATTTCTAGCTCATGCATCTGTGGCTCATCTGGTCGCTAGTGAACCAACTTGGCCCTGGATGAGCTTATGTGTAAGCTGCAGGTTGGGGCCAGTTCTGTCTGCTTCATGGGCCTCATCATGGCGACGGCAAGGGGCTAGCCAGGGATATTCTTCTCATGGTGATGGTACAAGATTAAGAGGTCAAGTCCAACTGCACAAATGGCTTTTCTCTAACATTCTCTGGCCAAAGCAAGTCACCTAGCCAAGCCCAGCATCACTAGACTGAGGAAATATACTCTGCTCTGGAAGAACCACAACGTTGCATGACAAAGGATATGGCCATATAGGGAGGGATGCAAAATGTAGGAAAATAATACAATCAACCACACTGGGGAAAGATGAATTCACCAATACCAGTATAACAAAAGGTAGGGGTTTCAACAGGGAAAGTATCCTATCCCAAAGACACCCAAAGAAATAGTCTTAGAGGGGGGTGGCATTTACAGTCACGCAAGAAAGTAGTTTGTATTTTAAGCGGCTGACATTGGAAGTAGGGGAGCAGGCAACAATTCAAAGATGTTCCACCAGCAAAGTGTGGACATGTATAAGCCATTTTCAGTGTTAGAATATAAAGAAGTAAATAAAGAGATAAATTACAGCAGTAGAAAAAAATAGATCTGTAAGAAAACTACAAATGGACATTCAGTGAGATGTCCAGGTCTCAGAAATTCTTCTGTATTATTGCTGGAGGTTCTTTGAAAAGATGATATGAGTATTAATTTCCAAGGTATGAAATATGGAAAAGCACACAGGATGGAGCTTTTGTTTAGGTCTTTAGAGCTATAATTAGATCTGGAAATGACTTAAAAAGTGTCTACCTCAACTCACTTATTTTACAGATGAAGAAATTTGTATTTTGGAGATAAATTTTCACCCTCCCTCTCACATGCATGCTCTCTCTCTCTCTCTCCCCCTCTTTCACTCTCTCTCTCTCTAAATATATACTTATTTTATATATATTTACAGATGATCCCTGACTTACAATGGTTTACTTATGATTTTTTGACTATATGATAGTGCAAAAGTAATACATATTCAGTAGAAATTGTACTTTGACTACTCATACAACCATTCTGTTTTTCACTTTCAGTACAGTATTCAATAAGTGACACAAGATATTCAACACTTTTTTATAAAGTAGGATTTGTGTTAGATGATTTTGCCCAACTATAGGCTAACGTTAAGTGTTCTGAGCACGTTTAAGATAGACTAGGCAAAGCTATGATGTTTGGTAGATTAGATGTATTAAATGTATTTTCAACTTAATATTTTCAATTTACAATGGGTCTATCAAGATATAAGCATATTGTAATTTGAAGAGCATCTGTATATGTGTGTGGGTGTATGTATGTGTGTATATGTATAAAATACATAGAATATATAATTATATTTGGAGAGAGAAAATAAATTTATTCATAAATAAATCTATCTATATATCCAAATATATAATATACAAATGTATTTAGAGAGGAAAAACTAAATTCTTCTCACATTTATATTGAGAAAGAGAGAGAGAAAGAAGAAATGAGCACACGTCTTGAAGTGGTGTTCTAACGAATTCTTAATCCCTCATTTTTTTTTTTTTTTTCCGAGACAGAGTCTTGGTCTGTTGCCCAGGCTAGAGTGCCATGGTGTCAGCCTAGCTCACAGCAACCTCAAATTCTTGGGCTCGAGCAATCCTCCTGCCTCAGCCTCCCAAGTAGCTGGGACTACAGGCACATGCCACCAGACTCGGCTAATTTTTTCTATTGGTAGTTGCCCCGCTAACTTTTATTCTATTTTTTTGTAGAGATGGGGTTGCACTCTTGCTCAGGCTCGTCTCGAACTCCTGACCTCAAGTGATCCTCCTGCCTCAGCCTCACAGAGTGCTAGGATTACAGGCATGAGCCACCACACCTGGCTAAATCCCTCATAAATTTAAAAACTACTTGTGTCCCTATCAAGTGATCATTCTCATTCCAAGGAACAAAATACAACTCATATTATTCAAATGCAAAGGGGAGATTTTTAATAAGAAGAAAAAATAAATATTTTCACAGTTAATCATGGACTGGAGATATCATCTGAGATGCCTGATGTGTCAGAGGGAGCAGGGAGACTCCCCCCGTTTGGGGTACTGTCACCAAAAGACGAGCAGATGGATTCTGGGGGAGGCGAGGGCAAGACAGCAAATGTTCTCTACACCCATTCACTAGTCTTCCCCTCTTCTGAAACTCACTCTTCTCATTTGTAAATGCAACATAATCATCACCTAGCCAAAATATAATTAGGAAAGCAAATAAGTTTCTGTATCTACTATATGAGGTTTCTCCCCAGAATAGAAACAATGAAACCTTGAAGTTGTGCCCTTTAGATGATCACCATTAATGTAGACTGGATGTCAGCAAACCATAGCCCAGTGGGATTGTCCCCTGGTCTGGACGGGGACGTGTCCAGCTGGTCTGCTTTTATAAAACAAGTTTTGTTGAAACAGCCACACCCATTTGTTTGCCTATTGTTCATGGCAGCTTTTGCACTATAGTGGCAGGGCTGAGTCATTGCAAAGGAGACAGAGCCCACACGGCCTACAGAGACTCAAATATTTAATATGTGGCCCTTTCCATTGCAGTTTGTCCACCCCTGGTGTAGACCGTGGGGGATGAGCCGCTTCCTGGACTGGGTGACCCTTGCATGTGCTTCTGCCTCTGGAGATGGCCTCGCAGGTCTGCTAGGAAGGATATCAGCGGAACAAGAGTGTTGCCCCGTGAATGTGTTCTCCGAGTCCCTCCCTTCCCAGGGCTCTGCCGAGGCCGTCATCCTTAACCCTTTGTTCTCTGTCCTTTGCCAGACTCCGACCTGAGCATGCGCACACTGAGCACGCCCAGCCCAGCCCTGATATGTCCACCGAATCTGCCAGGATTTCAGAATGGAAGGGGCTCGTCCACCTCCTCGTCGTCCATCACCGGGGAGACGGTGGCCATGGTCCACTCCCCGCCCCCGACCCGCCTCACGCACCCGCTCATCCGGCTCGCCTCCAGACCCCAGAAGGAGCAGGCCAGCATAGACCGGCTCCCGGACCAGTCCATGGTGCAAATCTTCTCCTTCCTGCCCACCAACCAGCTGTGCCGCTGCGCGCGCGTGTGCCGCCGCTGGTACAACCTGGCCTGGGACCCGCGCCTCTGGAGGACTATTCGCCTGACGGGCGAGACCATCAACGTGGACCGCGCCCTCAAGGTGCTAACCCGCAGACTCTGCCAGGACACCCCCAACGTCTGTCTCATGCTGGAAACCGTCACTGTCAGTGGCTGCCGGCGGCTCACAGACCGAGGGCTGTACACCATCGCCCAGTGCTGCCCCGAGCTGAGGCGCCTGGAGGTCTCAGGCTGTTACAATATCTCCAACGAGGCCGTGTTTGACGTGGTGTCCCTCTGCCCCAACCTGGAGCACCTGGACGTGTCAGGTAAGTGGAAACTGACCTCCCAGCTGTGGGCCTTCCCATGCACCATCCTGAAGCCGTAGCATCGCCGCCACCAGGGGGTCCTCTTCTTGCAGATCTTTGGAGATGGGAGGCGGGTGGTGGGGAGGCTGGCTCTCCAGAGAAACTGTCTCCGTGTAATCATGACCCCGGAGCCCACAAGTTTTCCTGTCATCGAATAATGTCCACTTCTTAGGGGAGTTCTAGCACCTTTTGCTTGGCAGTTCACGTTAGTCTTTACGATATATAACTCTCACAGTTATCTCAGAGCAACCACAAGGAAAGGAAACCAAATATCTGACTGTAGATAAATAGGAGCCCAAAGGCTAACTCAAGCACAGTTAGTTTAGAAATTACCCTTGTGTCCACTTGTTACTGGTCCCTAGAGCCTCATGTCTGAGGTGTAACAATGACCTTGTGTGTTTTTATGCTGTTGGCCTGACCGTGTCCCCCGTGGGTGATAAAACATTCAGCTGTGGGCTGCGCTCATGATCACTTGCCATTTTGTAGATACCAGGGGAAATCCACCGTAGAAAAGTGTCTCCTTAGATTTCACCCCCTCTCCTCACCTCTGCGGTAATTTAATATCTTTCCTTAAGCAAAATTCTCAATTACATAGTGCAAGGGCAAGGTCCATTGAATCAAACCTTTAGTCCTTTTAAAATCGAAGGAAACCCCAGCATGGCTGCTTTGCTGAAAACCTCTCTCAGGCAGGAAGAATTAAAGCCCAGACTCACACTTTGGCGCCAGACGTGGATCCGGCCAGACTAACAGCCTTTCTTTATCTCATCCGCTGCCCAGTCCGAAGATGAACATTCGAGAGGCTGAAATGTGTGAGATGCATCAGGGACGCAAAGAAACGAACAGTGTGAGCCGCGACCTCAGGGATCGCTGGGGAGGGTTCAAAAAGTGAAAACCGCCGTGGCGGGTGAATGTACAGAATTTGGGATTTACAAGCATCTGAGGCGAATGATGCCCTACAACAAAATCTGAGGGAAAGCCGGCCCTCTCAGCTTGCTCTCTTTAAAAAGCCGACATCTGAAAATATTTCAGATGACAGCCCATTATTTCGTGCAGATTCTTTCCCTTGTTGGAAAGCAACTCCCTGCTCCTCTACTTCAGCTGGCTGCGGGACAAAACTGTACTAACCATATGTTCAGTTAGTCATGAGTAGCCGTTGGCACAAAGAAGCAGGAAATGAGGAGGTTTTCTTAACATTTTTCCTCCAAGGAATTCTGGAAAAAGAAAGCATTGTGATGTGGTGGACAAGTTTCAAAACTTTGTGATTTGGGACAATTCACAGCTTTTTCTGGATGTCTTTCCTCTTCGGTTAAAAGAAAAAAAGGCAAAGGACTGAGTTCTTTAACATTCTCAGAATCTAAGCATTTTATAAACACCTGATTTTATTTTCTTGGATTAGAAAATGATTCACTTTTGGAATGCCCATCTTTGTTAACGGGGCTTCCCATGACCCTAATACAGATCGCAAGGAAGTGTATCGTCTCTTTTTGAGTCCCTTTGAAATTAGAAAGGCAGAAACCACTTTGGCTACTTGGGAATGGAAATTCTCTTGCTTCTAGCCTGAATAATCCTGCGTGACCCCTTGACTAACCATTATTAAGCTTGATATCTGTCTTCTGTATCAACCTAACTTGCAGAGTCAAATATATTTGTATAGCTTTCTCGCCTGTCTCCCAATGACGCCAGTGCTCTGTGTACACAGGGACTAAAACAAGGGGAATCCGTAGCTCACCAAATTAAGAACACAGAATCTGAGATATGGGAGAAATTTTCAGGTATTACCTGATGGAACTGAAAGACTCAATAGGCCATAAGGATGGATTTGTCATCAGCACCTGCTAAGGATGCCTTCCAGTTCCAAGGGAATCTGGAAATTGTTATGTTGATACAGAGAAAGGCCAAAGGGCTGCCAAAGTCGATTTCACTGTGCCTGGGTCTCTTTGGCTTTTACAGCAGGGCTCTGATAGTGACTACATTCTCAATGACAGTAAACTTGACTTTGGAAGACTCATCCCTGGTCTAGAGCTTAATTACCCCAGAAGATATGAAACTACCTATCCCATCCCTATCAATGCAGAAAATGCCCATCTTGAAAGTTATCTTTTCAAGTCATTGAAAATTACTCCAACTAACTGTAGTGTTTATCATTATCACGTATTACCTTTTATTAAGAGTTCTTGAAACATCAATGGAATATATTGAAAACAACCAATTTTAAAAATATAAAATATTTCAATTATTACAAATAAATTGCTTCAGAAGGGTCCTTTCTAACTGGAGACCTGAAGTCACCCCTATTCTTTGCCCTAATCTTTGATGGCCAACCAGTAGCATCCTGTGCAGGTGACTCTACTTACCCAGGCCCTAGATTCTATATCCTCTCTCTCCCTGCCTGCCCGGATGCACACTTCACTAACCTTTCTCCTTATACCCATCTCCTTCCCCTCAACCCACCCCACACACAATCAACCTCTGGAGGAATCTTTTCAAAGCACAAGTCTAACCATTCAGTTTCCTACATAAAATCTCCAGTTCCAATGACCTACTGGAAAACTTCAAGTTCCTCAACAGAGCATACAAGGCCCTTACCAGGCCCAAATCTCACCATTTTCTTATTTACATCTGATGTTCCCTTCTGCAGAACCATCTGCATGTCCCCAAACACATCCTGTCTGTGCATATAGGGATGTGTGGGTACCTCTCAGTCTTGCATGCCACTCCCTCCTCTGCCTCTGCTATTCCCCAAGAACCCTCTTAAACAGGCTTCTCATCATATAAGCTCCAGTCAAGTGTCCCCTGAATATAGCCTGCCCTGCCTCACTCCCAGTGAGCTAAGGGTTTCCTTCTGGGTGTCTGCCTTTTGAGTACAAGCAGGTAGAACATCTCTGAGGCTTGCAATTGGGCACTTGTATATTTCCAGATTCAATTTCTCTCAACCAATTATGAGATTTATAAGGGCAGAAATGAAGCATATTTTATCTTTGCACTTTTTGGCATTATAATTAAGTCAACAGAGGAGTGTCAAAGCCCTAGATGGTCAACTTGACCTCTGAAAAGTTGAAAGTTCTCATATGCTAAGCAAACATTTAGGAAGCTATAGTGCAGTAGGTGAAATGTCCTAATCAGCTGGGAGAATTAAATGAGTTAAGTCCTTACTTATATGCTCTGTGAGAACCGTGTCGTTGGAACTTAAAAAATTACAGCTAATGTTGTCATCATTGTTTCATTGCCATTGTTATTAACATGCTTGAAAGTTTTAGTAGTTGTTCTTCATTGCCTTTTACATCCCAGAAAAGGTAGCAATGTTACCCAAATAATGAGAAGAAGTGGTAATGGAGAGCATATTTGCAAACGCTGAAAGAAATCTGAATCAACTGAAGGAACCCCGCAGATTTGTTCACTCTATGCTGTCTGTTCCCTATTGAATAATATTCATGCACCTTACCCTAGATGTCAAGTCAGGTCCCCATGACCTGATTCCAACAGAGCATTCTTATCTTAGTTCCCATTAAATCCTTTCAGACGCTCTAAGTTCCAGCCTATAGGCACTCCTGACACCCCTACGGACTCCCTTGTTGCTTTCTTTGTTATCAGATTTGTCTCACTATTATCTTACTGCCTGGGCTCCATGTCTATGTATCCAAATTGTTTTATACTCCATATCTATGTATCCAAATTGTTTCTCTCCTTCAAGGATCCCCTTAGAAATAGCAAAATGGTATCTTCCAAGTCTTCCAAGACTTCTGATTTCCCAATGTCTGAATGTTTACTTCATGTTGTCACATCTGTGAATCCCTGTGTGATTGATTCATCAATTCTATGATACATCATAGTCATTTCTTACCTCCCCTCCTATAATTGAAGCCCAGCTCAGGAGTCCAGCAACTTATCTCCAGCCTGGATATACAAGTCATGTAATCTTGCTGAGTCTATGATACTCATCTTTAAAAAATGAAGATTAAATTGGATGATTTCTAAGGTTCTCTCTATGTCTATAGTGTATGAACACATGGACTAACCATAAATATTACCTACTGACCCAAGAACCAATTTATTTTCTTTTCAACCCAAAGTTAACAGATCTATAAGATTTAGGGCTAAACCTAAGATTAAATAGTATTGATCTATTAATAAAATAATATAAAACAAGCATATCAAAATAGTCTCTTTACCAAAACTGAACTAAATTAATATTTCATTAATTTGGAATTCAGTTTCAAAAACAAGGTATATATTTTCCTGAACCAAACATAGTATCTTTTCTGGAGTGCAGCAGAGAAAAAAAAGAAAGAAAGAAACTGAAACCAAGAGTTTAAGAACAAAGATTATCATATGATCTTGAAAAACGAAGTGCCTTCATAGGCATCACAGATGGCCAGCTACCACTATAGACATAGGAATTTGGTAAAAGCAGGATTACAGTCATCCTGAAGACAGAAACTCAAAACAGAAGGAGATTTCAAAGCTCAAAGGGCCTAACCACCTTTCACAAAACCACCGAGCCCACTGGAGCAGTGTGACCAGCCTCTGACAAGCTGCATCTTTGTTTTCCAGGGTTGGATTGTATGCTTCACTCTTTCCTGAAATTCTTTGACTTGTTAGCATGTGGCTATTGAACCTCATTATTCCCAGGACCTGAGTTTCTTAAGAGTTCTCTGGACAGGCTGCCAGGAGGGAGAGAAGTCCTTGTTAGCACTATCGTGCAGCCACTCAGAGCCTTGGACATTGCATTGAACAGCTAAGGCATAGAGGTGTCTGAAGTGAGACACCTGGCTTTAGAACTGCCAGAGCGATTGGAAAAGAGCAGAGAGAAAATGAAAAGCACATATACAGTCCATGTAGTGGAATGAAGTATACATAAGTGCACAATTATTTATACAATATATATTGACTATGCATATTATTTATTTATGTATTATAAATATACTGTATGTGTTTATATAAAGTAATACATAGAGAACTGAAATATAAAAGAAAATGAGTGTTTCATATATTATATAATTATAATATATAGTATGTATATATATATAATTTATATACACATGTTTTTAGGGCATTAGAAACAGTGTTTAGTGTGGCCTCTAAAGATACCTTCCTGAGCATTAATATCCTTGTCTATTAAATAGATTGTTCTAATAATTGGGTAAGAAAATCTTAATAAAAGCCCTTTGTAAACTTTATAGTTCAACACAAATGAAAGGCATAATAATTAACTATAAAATAGACAGCTGCTTTCAGTGTAGATATACTTCAGCCAGACTCAAAATCCTAAGGATGTTTAAATGTTGCAATTTGGATTGTTCCCATCTAGTTCTCCTACAGAAGACTCTTTCTCCCCTATAAATCATTCATTCATTCAACAGATACTTAGTGAGCACCAAGTGTGAGAAATATAGCAGTGAACAACCTCTTTCCCAGGAACTTACATTCCTGAGTTGGGAGATAGCAAATAAACAAGTGCACCAGTAAATATATAATGCCACAAGGGATACAGAGTGCTAGAGCTAATGGGGACTGAAGCAGGGCTGCTGGTTTATACAGCTTGGTCAGGAAAGAATTGTGCAATAAATTGACATTGGCTTGAGACCTAAGAAAGTGGGGCCAGGCTCATGGGACTATCTGGGGAAGCCCAGGCCCGTGCGTAGACCCTGGGCCAGAGAGTACCTGAGGTGTCTGTGCAGGGACACTCAGGCCGCTGTGGCTGGAGGAGTGAGGTGAGAGATCAGATTAGAGAGCACAGGGGTGCAGGTCCTTGGAAACCTCATTAGACCCTCTATTTTACATTTGGAGTGAACAGGCTCCATTCCAAGGCTTTGTGCAGAGTGCCATGATTTGAGTTCCATTCATCAGAACCTGTCTGGCAGAGAGGTCGAGGGGCTAGAGTAATAATCCAGATGACACAATTGTTCTTCCTTGACCAAAGAGGGTTGAACTGAATCTCCAGACAGTCACTTCGTTACACTAATAACTACATATATTCCCATAGAGTTTTAAAAGTACATTCATATCCATTATCTCATCACCTCCTCGTTATATCCCTAGTGTAGGCTTCAGCCATTCTCTCCCATATCGTAGAGGAGAGTCGTGAGATGCACAAAAGTTAAGCCTTCTGTCCGAGACCATATAAAGTAGACCTGAACCAGGTGTTACTCCCAACATAGTGTTCTTTCTGCCAAACCAAGGTCATGCCCAAGGTTTGTTCCTCATATCTCACTTCTTTGGACCAAGGAGCTACCAGATTATTGTAAGACAAGACCTAGCATTTACTGAGCTCCCAAAACTTTCCAGGGCCAAGGCAAGATATTTACACACATCCTCTCATTTCTTCCTCACAACTACCTTTCAGGGAATGTGATCATACCCATTTTAAGGCAAAGGAAATAGAACAATTGATTTGCCCCAAATCAGGCAACTAATGATAGATTTAGGAGTTGGAACTTCCTGATCTAAAGCCCATGCATGAACCCAAATAATCAAAATAGTTAAATAATCAGATGAACAGGGCAACCTGGTTTTCTTCTCTGTAGGGGCCAAGACAGGGAGAGGTTAGGCAGAGACCGGGCTTGTGGGAGGGGCAGGAATCAGGAAGAGCAACCCGGGAGGCTCCCATGCTCACAGGTTGCTCTGAGCACATGTTCTGTCTCTTTGTGTAGGGTGCTCCAAAGTGACCTGCATCAGCTTGACCCGGGAGGCCTCCATTAAACTGTCCCCCTTGCATGGCAAACAGATTTCCATCCGCTACCTGGACATGACGGACTGCTTCGTGCTGGAGGACGAAGGGCTGCACACCATCGCGGCGCACTGCACGCAGCTGACCCACCTGTACCTGCGCCGCTGCGTGCGCCTCACCGACGAGGGCCTCCGCTACCTGGTCATCTACTGCACCTCCATCAAGGAGCTGAGCGTCAGCGACTGCCGCTTCGTCAGCGACTTCGGCCTGCGGGAGATCGCCAAGCTGGAGTCCCGCCTGCGGTACCTCAGCATCGCCCACTGCGGCCGGGTCACCGACGTGGGCATCCGCTACGTGGCCAAGTACTGCAGCAAGCTGCGCTACCTCAACGCGCGGGGCTGCGAGGGCATCACGGACCACGGCGTGGAGTACCTCGCCAAGAACTGCACGAAACTCAAGTCTCTGGACATAGGCAAATGCCCTTTGGTATCCGACACGGGCCTGGAGTGCCTGGCCCTGAACTGCTTCAACCTCAAGCGGCTCAGCCTCAAGTCCTGCGAGAGCATCACCGGCCAGGGCTTGCAGATCGTGGCCGCCAACTGCTTCGACCTCCAGATGCTCAATGTCCAGGACTGCGAGGTTTCCGTGGAGGCCCTGCGGTTTGTGAAACGCCACTGCAAGCGCTGCGTCATCGAGCACACCAACCCGGCCTTCTTCTGAAGGGACAGCTTTCGTCCGGCGTTGTTTTCATACAAACGTGAACGAAACAAAACGTTTTTTTTTAAAAAAAAAAAAAAAAAGCAGCATATGTACGCATCGACAGCCACTCATAACAGCTCTTTCTCCCAGGAAGATTCTTAGGAATCTGGCTTTTATTTTTCCTAATTTCTCATGGGCAACAGAGGTTAAAGAAAGGAGGAGTGGGGAGAGGGTGGGAGACAAATTTCTGTTACAGCAAACAGGTTTGTTTTTGCTCTGGTCAATTGTAGGCAGTTTCTCTTCTCACGAAAGATGGACCTCAGCAGGCTGATTGCAGTGTCTTTAAAAAGGCATCTTACTCCCCATCCCACCTCGGCCCCTCCCCCTACAGCAGCAGCAACACCAGCAAGACATCAGAATAATAATGCCCTCCTGGTCTCCTCTTTAAACTGATTGGCCTAAATTACCTTCCTCAATCCCACATCCAAGCAAATTCTGGTTAAGTAAATCCCATAGCACTTTGCACATACAAGTGCTTCCCAAACCTTTTTATAAATCCTTTGTGGCCAGCAGCATGGTGGAAGAAGAGACCTCGTTTTTCCCCAGCTTTGCCACTGACTAGCTGTGTGACCTTGGCCAAAGCACTTCACCTCTCTAGGCTGCAGCTTCCAGCACTGAATCAGAGACCATCCAGCTCAAAGATTAGCTTCATTCTCATTTTAGAATTGAGGGAACAGAGATACTAACAAACAGAAGCACCTTGGCACCGAACACACAGGCATCTACCTCTTCCAAGAGAATTGATTCTGTGCTGTCAGGCGGTTCTGCAGAGCTAACGTCAGTGCAGAAAGGGTCCTGTGTGTCCTTTGGCTCCCACCTAAGTATTACCCACGTCCCTGTCTGTTTTGGTGGGCGAGTCCTTTGCACATCCTCCTCCCCTGCTGGATGCTATGATTTCTTTGTACAAGTACTTTCTGCATTTCCCCCCTCCACTCTTAGTGAGGCACCAGAATGCATAATCATAGCAGAGCCCAGATCCCCCGGTCCAGTTGCTTTGCTCAGTGTTTTCAAGTAGGAGGAAAGACCCTCACAATTTTTAATTAACAAGCAAGGCCCAAGGAAACACATGTCCTCAAAGGTTTTCTTAATCCCGCGCCTTGCGCACCTGGCATGCATCAGGCACATCTGTCCCGCAGCTGGCAAGGACAGACACCTTGGTCTTTGTCATTCAGAATCCCATTTGGACTCTTCTCATCTATTTATTTCTTTATGCATCCAGACTTCGTCACATGAAGCCTATCTGGTTAAGTTTGTAAATGTTTAATTGTGCAAATTGCCATCGTGTGTGCCTCCTCCTTGGCTGTCTGCATGTTTTCCATCAAAGAATGCAAAACAGACTTCCAGATGTTTAAATTTTGTTCACTCAAAAATGCCAGGCAAATGGAAGAGGAAATGCACTGATACGACTTAGACACTAGTCCACCCACCAGACCCTTTGACTAGAACATTAAAATCATCACAAAATATGTATTTTAAATGGATAGAATTTTAAATGGTCCTATCTGAGTAGAAATCTATATGCTAGCCTGGTTGGTGTGAAATCAGGTAGCCAGAAGAAATTCCATTGCTCCTTTTCATGAAATTAAGTTGGCTTTTATTAATTAACAGATGCCCTTTCCCAAACAATTCTCTGGCCAGGCCCCTCCTTCATCACTATTGAAACAGCTCATCCATTTCCTTCTCAAAGGGTCCACTGTCCAAAGCCAGAACCTCTGCATCTCCAAGCCAAGCTCACTGAATTCGTTTCAGACCCAGCTTGCATACCCTTGACAACTGCACTCCCACTGTAGGCTCCCGTGCGTACTGTAGTCTTCTGTTGGGAAGGAAAAGTGAGTGTGATGAGGTAGCATCTGCCCAGGAAGTGTCTTTTATTTTTCCTGTTACATTAAACGTGGCCTGTCCAATCAACATTGTCACCAACTTAGATGTGCAATCAAGGCTACATGCCATGGGGGAAAATCATTTGTTTAGCTGGGGGGCAGTGTCTAGCGATGGCCACAGAGTTTCGAACCATGAAAGAAGTTTAAGGTAGCATTCCTCTGCTCTGGACTTGTGACCCTATTTAAAGTTTCAAACTTTGAGAGTCACAAAGGATTGTCCCTAACCTTGGCCCTGGAGTCTTCCAAGTGAGTTGGTTTAATACTCCTGGAATGAGCAGAGAGATCCAAATGGCTCCCTGAACCATTGTGAACATGTTTCTCGACACCTCCTGACCGCGTCACCTACACTGTCTTCCAAACATGAGACAAAGCTGACTTCACAATGATGGCCCAGCATGTACTGTCTCACCCAGTTTCTCCTTTTTTCCCAGTCTCCTCTTCATCCATTTTCTTCTCCCTCGGGGTAGGAATCTATGACGGAGGTTACTGGGGAAACAGCTCAGCAGATTTTAGAGACCAAGCAAAAGGCCTCACTAGGAAATTTATCTATTTTAAAACATTGCTTCCTTCCTGGCTCTGCTAAATTGAATGCTCATTGTTTTTTTAATTCTAATGTTCAAATCACTGCGTGCTGTATGACTCTAGAAAGCCTTAATTTACTACCACCAAGAAATAAAGCAATATGTTGGTAATCAGGCTCAGCTTCATTTTTAATGCTCTTGCCGGAGGACAGTGGAGTTCAGATGGGGACACTCTAAAATGAGCAAAAGACTTGCTTTATGATGAAGGACAGAGCAAGCCAGGTCACCGCCACTGCTGTTGTCCCATTTAAAGTTGCATCCATGGTTTTTTCATCTCTCTTGACACAATGACTTTGTCTTAAAATTGGCAGGTAAGTGACACAACATTACCTTCACAGTATAGTTCAGGTCTTCAATTCTTTAATCCAAACCCTGGTGCCAGATGTATTTTGGAATTCATGATTTTGCATGTATTCAAAAGTTATCCTACATGTATTTTGTAACACTCACAGCAAAGTCTGGGACAGCACTCCTCATCAAATGTTAGTATTTCTGTAGCTATAGTTCCAAATAATCACACTGCACAAGATTATTACAGACTATAAATAGCATTACATCAGTTCAGGTCAGATTTGTCACCAAATTAATTTGTACCATACATATTGAAAAAAAACTTCTATTTTTTTCAGAGCTTTTTGGATTTCAGATTTATGATAAGTAATTATAGACCTGAATATACTTACCCTGGCACAGGTTACAAACATTGGAGGAATCTTCAAAATTCTGATGATCATTAGTTGTTATAAATTTTTTTTAATTGCCTTAGAACATTAGAACCTGGAAGGAGAATATGGAAGCCTGATCTAAGTCAGTTGGGAAAAGTGAAATGCCAACATCCTTCTTCGCCCAGACCTTTAGATCTGAGAAATCAATGTGGCAGAAAGCAAGTACCGAGAGATGACTGGAGAACTTCATCCTTAGCAAGTAAAAAAGTATTAAGAGACATCAATTTTAAATGAATTTATCATTGACCACCTTCTCACCCTGTGTTAACCGTTTTAACAATTCTCATATAAACCAATGGGACTGTTAATTGCTTTGCAACATTAATTTGAGGAAGCCCCATGCAATTTTTGTCAAGTTCCCAGAATAAGGGAACTTACTTATTTACTTACTTATCAGTAAGTAAAATGCATTCACCCTTGAGGTTCATGACTTCTTAAACTGACATTTGTTCAGAATTAGAAAAATTTTTCTAGAAGTTCGATATCTAAGAGCATGCAAAATGAAAACAAAAAGATTGAAAATTTTTCAAGGGAAAAGTAAGATAATAAAACCGCCTACTATATCCAAGTCATCACAGAGAAGTCGTCAAAAACGATGCGTTTGTTCAATGGTTGGCAACCGTGATTAACTCAGAAGCTAACTGGCAGAGGAGATGAAGAAGAAAGAATGCTGAGAGCCAGGTAAATGTGGCAGTGAAAATGTGCCACACAAAATTGACTGTCCTCTTACACGCTGTTAGTTAGTTTTTTTCTTTTTGATCTATACACCAGAAGTTGTCCTTCTGCGGCAGGAAGAGGTGCGAGGCATGGGGGCGTGCCTGTCATCGTTGCCTACAGTACATGTTGATGCGTCACTGAGACTTGCCTAAACACAGCTTCGGTTGCCTAAAGAGCAACTCAGGTAAGTTTCATTAAGATGACGCCAGCGGGGAAAAGCCATTCACACGAGGTAAGAAAAACTCTCATAGACAGTCAGACTAGGGATACTGTACCCAGGAATGCACCCAGGATATGATTATTCCTCCTTTGTTCTTTGAGTGTGTTATCCCCTAAAGCCACAGGTCCATCTTGTAGTTACCTTCTTAAGTTGGCAGATCAGCTTTTATTTCAAACCACACGGGGCGAAAGAACATTTCCATCTGGGAAGTGGACGGGCACGATCCCTGCCTGTCAACAGAACTGTTGTGGCATCTCCCACAGAGCTACCCTAGGAGGCATCAGCATCTCAGATGCTAATCTTGTGGGCCACTCAGGAAGGCTGCCTGTAAGCTCTAGGTTGTTTCTCAAGTGTTAGCAATCAGCATCTTCCAGGCATCAGAGGATTACCTTGAAGGATCATTTAAAAAAAAATTCTTGACCTAAAAATTCCAAACTAATTATTTCTATGTTGGGGAATGTTTGTCTTTGAGGTCACTCAACTACTAAACTTTACTCTGATGGAATTATTATGTCCAAATTCTACCCTAGCCCATGTGATGATCAACATACGATGGCAACTAGAAATTGCACTCATTCTTCATGAAAAAAGGATGCCTTGTAAGTGCCAATCATAAAAACAGAACTTTGAAAATGGTTTATTGACCATCTACTATATGCCAGGTACTATGACAAGTTCTGGGTGAATATGTACAATATCCTTATCCTAAAGAAACTCAGATCAAAAAATTATAATGTCATATAATAAGTTGGGGTAGAGGAGTGGAATATAAAAAGAATATGGCAACATTCAATCATTTGAATAAGTACTTACTAAGAATATAACATGTGCCAGTACTGTTTTGTCACTGGGAGTCTTGCCCTGATGGAATTTAACAAATAAATGCTGTCCAGCACATTATTAGGAGAGAGGGATGAGGCTTAGAGTAGAAGACTCTTGAACTGGGTTTTGTAAACTCAGACAAGGTGGGCATCAAGGAATAACAGTGACGCTCTTCAACATCCAAAACAGCATGCACGAATATTTTCAGGGGAAAATATTTGATAAGAGTAATGTAATAATTTCTCTCCATTATAGGGTTCACATCAAAATATCAACTGTACTAACCATATCTTAACATTTCCATTGCCTTGGGTTAGTCATATGAAAACATGGTAGGTTCTGTTTTGTTCCAGGGTCTTCTCAGAAATTAATCCCTGTGTGTACACACATGCACAGACACACATCATATATATATATTTTAAAGGCTAGGAATGTTGTGAGAAAACAGAACCTCAAAGCAGCTTGCTGTCCTCCCAAACAGCATATGCAATAACAGTCCAAACATGGCCATATGCTTGAGCACCTGGAACCCTGACTCCCTGGAATCGAGCTCAGGGAGAGTAGAAGGAGCTCCCTCCCTCAATAATCCTTGACTTTTTCAGCCAACATGGGTGCTCTTTGCTGTCATGCCAATTGTTACATACCTGCAATGGGAATGATCAGAATAATTGAGGTCTCTCAATTTACCACGTCCCTTTATTGAAAACTAGACTATGTCAGTAACCTTCAAAATACCGGGCGGCCTAAGTAAGATTGATTAGATAGCCTTTAAAATTGCCAGGAAATGGATTTTACTTGTAAATTCACTGAGGATAGGTTTTTTTGAAGCCTCAAATTTCACAGGGTTGTGAATGTGAAATTATGTGCCCACAGTAATAATAAACTAAACAGAGACGGCCGTTAGGAAGGGCAAGAGCGTGAGGAAGGCTTTTAAATCCCGTTTCTCTGCAGGCAGAGTCAAGAGTCCTCATGACTTTTCAGAGGCCCCAGGTGTCTCCCAGAATCTGAGTGGGCTTAGGAAGCCCATTTCCAGATAGACGTGCACAAGATATAGGAGAAAGGATTTCTAATTACAAGGATTTACCAGTAATTGACACTTCCTTTTTTTCCAGTCTTCTTCTAACCACTAATGAACGCAGCCTCCCTCTACGATAAAAATGTTTTTAAAAAATACAGGTTTCACATCATGAATGTATTCTTCATGGGTGTTTACATTCAAAATTTGAACAAACTTACGGCCTTTTTCATTTATAAGAAAGTAGATAAAGGGACAAAACCGCTGTCACAAGTGGAAAGTAGCATTCTCCATTTCATCTCAAAGCCTTTCTTTTGGAGATGGAAACCAAGTCAATATAATTACCTTTGCACAATTTTCATTGTTCGTGCTTCCAGAGTAACTATACAAAGGTACTGGATTTCAACTGTACAGTTCCTCATTTTGCAATCCCACCCCCTAATAACAGGGAAATGTTGGCTTTTCATACTCCGTTGCTACTTAGTGAAGTCCCTAAAGAGATCATTTTGCCCAACAAATCCCTGCCTTAGTAGAAGAACCAGAGAGAGAGAATTCGGACCCTTTCTCCTATTCTCTTTACAGCCGCACTAGCAAATGCGTGATTTATGATATTGTTGATCCGTGTGAATGGCGTCCATGCAGCGATGTCTTTGCATTAGCTAGTGGGGACTGGACCCCAGTGGGCCCTCCTTTACGTTCATAGTTGTAAAACACCCAAAGAGTAATGACCATGGACATGCTGGAAGGCTAGAGATCAAGAGGTTGTGGATTTAAAGAAAAAAAGAGAAAGAAACATTCAAATAATGACCTCTCACTCACATAATGAAAAACAGAATCTCCCACGGATTTCCAAGCTGGCATTGTTTCACTGGTACCTTCGCCTTGGGGCTCCTGTGTGTAATGTTTCTTTTAAAAATAGTGCACACAGGAAGGCGAAGGGAAATACAAACATTGCCATAGCAGAGCATTAGTCTCTCTTTCTTTCAGAGCTTGTGCTTAATCCCAAAAGCAAGTGGCAAAATGATCTTAAAGGTGATCCTGTTATGTAACGAGTCCTTTCACATCTACAAAAAGGAAAGCCACACATGCTCAGATGATGAATGTTTCTCTTTCTTTAATTCACTCACTGGCCTTGGGACTCAGATGACTGATTCTTCACAGCCAACAGCTCGTTCTGGCTAAGGAGTAAAGTGAACTTTCCTATCGAATTTTCTGAATGATGTGAAAGTATCTTATCAGCAGCTCCATAGCAAAGTTCCTCTCCAAGGCAGAGTTTGGGAACCCAATGCTGAACCTTGCCAGCAGCTGGGACCCAGGAAAGGCCTTGGGAAAATTTGGCTGAAAGTTCGTTTGGCTGAAACTAAGAGGCACTTGGTAATTCTTACGGTGATAGGAAATGCAACTTCTGTATTTTAAAGATTTATTTTTTTTAATTTCAGAATATTACAGGGATACAAATATTTTGGTTACATAAATTGCTTTTGTACCATTTGAGTCAAAGTTATAAGTGTGCCCATCCCCCAGATAGTGTGCAGTGTACCCGTTAGGTGTGAATTTACTCATCCCCACCTCCCCCTTCCCTCCTGCTTGATTTCCAATGAATGTTATTTCCATATGTGCACGTAAGTGTTGATCAATTAGTTCTAATCTAGTAGTGAGTACATGCAGTGTTTGTTTTTCCATTCTTGTGACACTAATGGCTTTTATTTTTAAGTTTCTCAGCATTTATCCCTAAAAGATAATATAGACATGCTATTTGAAAATGCTTAAATGTCCAAAACGGAACTCTTAATTTCTACCTCCCAAAACCTTCCTGTGCTCCATTTGTTCTCATTCAATAAAATGACACTACAATTTCCTGAGGTGTTTTGG
>CAUYSK010069826.1:0-28722 GCA_963575035.1 Avahi laniger
TAGCTCACAGCAACCTCAAACTCCTGGGCTCAAGCGATCCTCCTGCCTCAGCCTCCCGAGTAGCTGGGACTACAGGCATGTGCCACCATGCCTGGCTAATTTTTTCTATATATTTTTAGTTGTCCAATTAATTTCTTTCTAACTTTAGTAGAGATGGGGTCTCGCTCTTGCTCAGGCTGGTTTCGAACTCCTGAGCTCAAACAATCCGCCCGCCTCGGCCTCCCAGAGAGCTAGGATTACAGGCGTGAGTCACCGCGCCCGGCCCTGACTCTGACTTTTAATTGAGGTGTTTAGAAATTTTACATTTAGTTTTATTATTAATATTGTTGGGTTTAAATTTGCTGTCTTGCTATTTGCTTTCTATTTATTCCATCTGTTCTTTGTTTCTCTTTTCCTCTTTCCCTACTTTTGTTGTATGAGTAGTTTTTTTTTAAAGTAATTCTTTTTTTATATCCATCATTGTTTTATTTGCTACACTTCTTTGTTTTATTTTTAAATGATTGTCTAGGGTTTACAATATATATTTCTAATTTATTAGTCTACCTTCAAATAATATTATACCATTTCACATATAGTATATGAACCTCACAAAGTGTACTTCCATTTCCTTCATCTCATCCTTTGTGTGATTGTAGTTATACATTTTACTTCTACATCTGCTATAATACCACAATAAATTGAGATTATTTTTGCTTTGAGCAGTCAATTACAGACAGTCCTCTATTTACCATGATTCTACTGATGATTTTTTGACTTGACAATGGTACAAAAGCCATTTTTACTGAATGTATACATTCAGTAAAAACCATACTTCCAGTATCCGTACCACCATTCTGTTTTTCACTTTTAGTACAGTATTCAATAAATTACATGACCTATTCATCATTTTATTACAAAATAGTCCTTATGTTAGGTGATTTTGTCCAAATTTAGGTTAATGTACATGTTCTTAAAATTGTTTAAGGTCTAGTAGGCTAAGCTAGGATGTTCAGTAGGTTAGGTGTATTAAATGCAGTTTTGAGTGATATTTTCAGTTTATGATGGGTTTATTGGGAAGTAACCCCACCATAAGTTGAGGAGAATCTGTGTTTTTTAAAGGGACTAAGAATGGAGAAAAAAATGTCTTTTATTAGCCCACATAAAGTTTATTGTTTATCACATTAGTGTATTTTTTATTTCAGAAATTTGATTTGAGTTTTTAAAAAAATCCTTCTCATCATGTTGTCATCATGTTCATCTTTCTTTTGTCTTGTTGAATATATGAATAATATTTCTAATAAATATTTAAATGTTCTTGTCTGCTAATTTCATCTTCTCATTTCTAAATCCATTTCTTTTCATTGACTTTTCTCCTGTTAATGGATCATATTTTCATGCCTCTTGGAAGGACACTCTCTGGTATTTTGTATGAATCACTTTATATGATCTGTAGCTTTGTGCGTGTGGGGTAATGTGTATATATTTGTACGTGTGTTTTGAATGAAATCCGTATTTTGTTTTCTGGCCACGTAACCTGATTTGGAATGCTTTACTGGCGTCCTTGGTTTCTTCGCTCTACCAGACAACTATTGCCTTTTCCAAATGAACCTTGGCTTATTTTTAAGCATTTATGCTTTTGTAGTCTTTGTTACTTATCCAAAGATGTTTCTTCCTTTTCTTTTCCTTTCCTTTCTTTTCTTTTCCTTTTCTCTTTTCTTTCCTTTTCTCTTTTCTTTTTTCTCTTTTCTTTTTCCTTCCCTTCCCTTCCCTCCTTTCCTTCTTGTCTTTCTTTCTTTCCCTCTCCTCTCCCCTCCCCTCTTTTCTCCTCCCTTCTCCTCCCCTCTCCTCCTTTCCTTCTTTCTCTTTCCTTTCTTTTTCACCTGCTTTGGGGGTGACAACTTAAACCATCAGTTACTATTAATAAATTAACACTTAAAGAGTTTTAACATCATCCACAAAGCTTTTCCTAATCACCTCAATGTGGATGAGTAATTTCCTTCTTTTTGAATTTCTGAGCATTTGTCTTTCGTTATGATATTGGAGATTTTTTTTCTTGTTTAAAATTATTTTAATATTTTTCTTAATGTTTCAAGACTTTTTAAAAATTATAATGTCTGTTTTACTTATCTCTTTTATGCTATAATACCTAACCCAAATAAATAATTCTTGATTTCAGTTACATTTTAATACATAGAGCCTTAAAAGAAACATAATATTTCTAATTTTAAATAGAGTATATTTTATTATTCAGATTATCAAGATTTTTTCTATAGTAATTATCACCATAAATTCTTACAGTTGCACACATTTCCCTTTAGTGTACAAGATTTAGGGTACAAGTTTTGAGTCCTTACTTTCATTCTTTTATTACCTGTTGAACATAGCTGTTCTCTTCCATCTCTTCTTTAAAATCCATGTTGCTTAAACTGTACTAATTTTCTCAATACTGTGTTTCAATTTTTTTTTTTTGTCAGTCTTTCAGTAGACTACCTAAGTTTATATAATCTTATGATTGCTTGTTCCAGTGAAATTTGTGTCTTGGATTTGTAAGCTTTTGTTTAGGGTCAAGAAATCAAGAAATATTTGCTAAGTACCAACTATATGTCAAGGAAAGGAGACATTATCAATTACCTGATGTAAACCCACTTTAAATTCTTTCCATCTAGGCTGTCTTTACAAGTTTATATATGCTATTTTCTACAAATAATATATGATATTTCAAAATCTAAAACAGTGGTCTTCTGAGGATAAAAATATTTTGTTAGCTATATAATTGCCATTTTTATTCCAACCAAACATGATTCGAAGACAAAAGACTTTTGTTTTTTTATTTTCTTTAGGTATTTTTTTCTGTTGTTCAGTAAGTCCAGTTCTGTAGGTTCTTATATTTTAGTATATATTAATAAAAGTTCTGGTGTTATATCAGATTTTGAGAAATGTAATAATTTCTATGGCTAGCCCTTAGTTCTGAAAATATAGTTTCAACAATTGAGAGTATTACATGATAATATGTATTTTGAGTGTTTTTTTCCTCTGAAATCCTTAGAATCCTTCTTATCTGCAAGTGATATGATTTTATTTTGTAGGTAGTTATGCACCATTTCTTTCTTTGACTACCAGAGAAGATGCTTTTACTGTTGCCTCTAACATTGAGAAAGCTGGTCCAGGTCCAGGACACTATAATGTTTCAGAAGCACAGGTAAATTTGTAAAGTTATTATAAATATGCGAGTTAATAAAAATCGTGTTTTCTTCCTCTATGGACTAAAATGGGATTTGTCATATTTTTCCCCTCATATCATCTTCTTTTGCTTTTCAATCTATATCTTTTAATTTGAGTAATAGAAAGTAAGTATATTTGATGTTGGTTGCATGAGTAGGTGTTTTCATTATTCTATATATAAGACATAAACCATTATTACAAGTTGCATGATCCCTGAGGATGGGAATTATGAATTATGAATGAATTATGAATTCAGAATGAATGAATTATGATCCATGAAAGTTGTGCATATGGTCAAGATATGTGGAAGACAGATGACAACAGAGTGAAGAAATTGTTTTTTGTGCCATACTTGAAAGCTATAGCCATTGCCATTGTCTCAGCTGTATCTTGTTCTACCCAGTCTTAAGAGTCTGTGACCAGAATATCTTCAATGGTCCATTCATGTTTAGAAATAGTGGATAGAACTCCTATATCGTCATAGTTGTGAATATCATTTTTTATGATTTTCACACAAATTTTGCATTCATATATATTGATCCTAGCTGACCCCAGAAGACCTTTAACTCCCCTGTTGGAGGCCCAGATAAAGTATTTATCGAAGTATTCAATATAAATTCAAACTGCAGTTTGATTCATATGATCATAGGATGTACAGTAATAGCTCTATGAAAATTGGGAAAGGTCTTGTCTTTTCACATAATTTTATTTTTATCCAATTTTTTAATATTTTTGCAAAATAAATCGGTAAGTATATTTTTATAGATCCAAAGTCTTTAAACATATTAGCTTATTAAAATAGTAATCAAGTAGTGAATTGGTTATCTAAAAATAAAATCGGAAAAGAAGACTTCCTTTGTGTGTTTCTTAAAAGCTGAATGAAGCCGAATAAGATACACAATAGAAATAATCTTTGATAATAGTTATTGTGAACAACTGACAGGTGAAAAGGGCTGTTGGTAAATCAGTGACTTTTGAAAGAAATCTTAGCTGATAAATCAAATACCAACCACTATTATTATGATTAATTTTTGAAATGATTGCCCTATAACTGGTTATAAGAATGTGTATTATGGAATTTTATCTGAATTAATTGGCTATTAATTGATAATTTTCTGATTCTGGAGAATCCCGACATGTGGCATGGAGAGCCATGGATGATTTTTACCAGTGTTTTGTCTGCAATAAACAATGTTTAAAATTAATCTGAACATAAAACCAAGCTGTTGCCAATAGCCTACATAAACTTCTTTGGAAATAACCAAAATGATGTCTGTGATAATAATTTATCCCAAACAAGCTTGGAAGATTTGCTTTTTCCCTGCACTGTGGATGCCAGCATTTTTTAAAGTTTATTTCAGGGGCAGAAATTTTCCAGGGGCCTGAAAAACATGCTCTTTATTCTTGCTCTACAGTTTTGGAAATTCCTGTTTTAAAACTGAGTTTTCTTGCATTCTTTTAGAGTGTTCTAAGTACGGTAAATTTTAGCTTGGGTTCAAAGTTAAAACTGACAACTATAATTGTCATCCTCTCTTATTATCCTCTTTCACTAGAACTGTCTCTTCAGTCAAGGGTCTTAACTTTTCTCAGGTTGAGTTTCAGAACTATTTGTTCATAATAATTAATATTTATCAAATAGGAATCAATTGTAAAGTGCCTCTTTTAATTGTTTCATAAGTTTTTTTCTCTTCAACTTAGTGTAATGTAAAAGGAGGCCATAGTCTACAAAACCGGGAGAAACGTTTTAAGAAGTTTATTTCAAATAATCCAGGACCAGCAAGCTATGATCAATCTTATCCTAGAACACTAGATATCAAGAACAGAAAAGTACTAGAGGCCAAAGAGCATCTTAAATCAGTATGTTGCTATTTTAAATTAACTTTCTAATAACATTTCATTTTTTTTAGTTAAAATAGAAAAAGTTTAGTATTTTATGTGATAAGTACATTTAAAAAGCTTTACTATAAAAGTAGATTTGTTATTATCTATATTGTAGCTAGTTTATAATTAAATAAACTTTAGTTTTTAACTGTGTTAGCATCCAACTTCATTTTTGCTCTTAATAAATCTGTGATGTCCAATCGCTACAGTAAATAGGAAGTAAGGAAAATTATAAAACCACCTGAGTGGTTTACCTATATAGAGAGAAACTGTGTTAAAGTACCATTAATAATACAATGAAATTAAAAACGTGATTCCTGAAATTAAAAAGCTTAAAATTTAGATGGGAGAGAGACATATAGGTAGCTACTAATGCAAGACAAAATGTAACAGGTGCTAAATGAATGATCATGTAATTAAATGCCATACTAATTTAAAGGAGGACTACTGTATTATGCAAAGGTATAATGTACAGAGGATTTGTAGAGAAGGTTGGTCTTGAGATAGGCTTTGAAAAATAAGATTGGTATATGCATTCCAAGCATGGAGTATTATGTGAATTGTGATATAGAAGTGGGATTTCATAGAAGGCAATGATAAGATTATTTTAACTGGAGTGAAGAATTTATGTAGAAGACTGTTAGATGGTATGTTTGGAAAGGTACATTGGTGTTATGTAATTAATAGTTTACACCAATGGCCTCCTCCTTTGAAATAAATATTATCATCTAGTGGACTTTGATCATTGTTTATTTAGAGTGTCCCTTCTTCTCTTGTCATAATGTCTTCATATAGCTCATATTAATTACATTTTAATCAGTTCTCTGTTTAGGAGGGCATAATTTAGGGCTAAGTACTCAATTGAATAATGTCAATGCAATGACAATGGGGTTAAGTCTTACAAGTGTATTTAAATATCTGATATTTCATGTGTGAGAACAAAGTAAATGTTCATTTACTCATGCAAGGATTTATCACTTACTGAGTGACTATGTGTGCCATACATGATGCTAGGTCCTGGTAATACACAGCAGACAAATCAGGGCTTCCTGAGATCCTTAATTTTAACAGGGAAGTAATGAAATTCAGTATAATATAGTTCATGAAATGATATATTAGAGCCATAATACAATGTTCACTAGTAGCCCAGTAGGGAGTCTTTGGAGGGAATAGGGGAAATGATTAAACTTGATTTTGAAGAATTCAGTAAGTAGTTAAAAAGAATGGGAAAAAATATTCCAGGCAGAGAAAACCGCATAAGTAAAGACATTGAGGTATTTAATAGAATGGTATGTTCAGGGAAGAACAAAGTTCTTTGGGATGTTTGGAGTACAGAATCTAAAACAGAGTAGTAGGGATAGAAACTAAAGGAGGTAGGGGCTATATTTTTGAAAGTCTTGACAGCATGCAAATGCTTTTTGAAAGTACTGAATGGAAAAGAAGCCATTCAATGCTTTCTTGTTTTAATTTGGTAATTAATCTCTTAAGTATCATTGGAACTACTTAATAGCTGTCTTTAAGTGATAAAAAATAAAGTTCTACCAGCAATAGTATGTTTATAACATAATTTTCCAGATAACTAACTCCTTTAAATGCCAATATTTTATTTGATTTTTTTCGTTTGTTTTTCTTTTGAGACAGGGTCTTGCTTTGTTGCCTGGGCTAGAGTACAGTGACATCATCATAGCTCACTGTAACCTCAAACCCCTGGGTTCAAACGATTCTCCTGCCTCAGCCTCCCTAGTTGCTAGGACTACAGGTGTGTGCCACCACACTCAACTAATTTTTTAAAAATTGTCTGTAGATTATTTTAACTTGGATTTCATTATGTTGCTCAGGCTAGTCTGGAATTCCTGGCCTCAAGCCATCCTCCTGCCTTGGCCTCCCAAAGTACTAGGATTACAAGTGTGAGCCACCATACCTGGTCTATTTGATAGGTGTTATATTAGTGTTTCTACTATGTTACTCCTTTCTGTTTTTATTTAAATTATAAAATATTTAAATTAAGCAAACTTTGAAAAAAGTATAATCATCCGAAAACTTCTAACTCAATATTCTGTTAATTTTGCATAGTTCTTTGAGTATTAAATCATATATATCTATGATTTTATACATTTATGTATAACTTCACATAGCTCACATAGCTATATTCATAATTCAATTTTATATTTTGCTATTTCCATTTAGCATTATATCATAGACATTTTCCTGCTACATAGTCTGTATAGTTAGATATTTACACAACATGCTATGAGAACAAGTCAGGAGCTGGGAAGGAATGAAGCCAGGAAATGTTACTGAAAAATATAAAGTTTGTTTTTGCAGGGCAGAACTACAATAGTATGATTGTTGATGTGGCCATAGGATTGCCTGTTTTCAGAATCAGTAATAATATGGCTTTACTAAGCAAGATAAATAACAGACCCAAATGAGAGAGAATCCTTGCTTCTTATAGTGACTTTAATAGTAATGATATATATTCTCTTGGTTTATAAGATGAGATGAGACTTGAATTCACTCCTTTACATTGCTTTTACAAAACAAACATTTTTGGTTTATACTATGAAACTTGTTAAGTCAATATTTAATAGTTGCCTTTTAGTAAATTTTAATACTTGGTTCTTCATTTCCTCTTCTCTTGCCTTGAGTCAATAATATAAAATGTTTTCCTTACAGAAAATTTCAAGAGTACCTACGGTTACTAAAAGTGTTGATGTTCCTTCAATTCCTTCTTGTGGGAAGTCATGTGGTTATCATATTAATGAGGATGACAGTATTACGAAATGTTTTCCACCTGCTAGTGATAGTACACTAGGTCCAGCATATTACAAACCTCAATTTGTAAGTATAGTGCATTTCATATTGACAATTGGAAGACTGTTAATGATTGTGCATGTTTTAGTTAATGTAATACTAACTGCGGTAACAAATATACCCCTAAATTTCAATGACTTAATAAAATAGAATATTTCCCTCTCATTTATGTGAGCATTTTTCTTGCTAAATGACATTCCTCCTTGTAGAGATTCAGGGACGCAGGCTTATTCCATCTGTGTTTTTATCATCCCCTATGGCCAGTGTCTAGCTGCATCCAGCTGCATCCAGCTGCAGAAGAGGATGGAGGATTATGAGAAGAAAATTGCTGTAGGCTAGGCTTAGAGCTAAAGCTCAGTCACCGTATACTTAACTGCCAAGGAGGCTGAGAAATACAGTCTGTCTATCTAGAAAGAAGAAGAAATGGGTGTAAATTGCTAGAAGTCTGTGCCACAATATATAATCATATGTAATACATAGATATTCTTTTTCCGAATTTGAAAGAAAAAATATTTATTCCATGATTGTAAAAAAAAAAAAAGTTTCTCTTTGATTGAAATATCAAACATAATATAGCTAATCCATCTCATCCAGAATTTAAATTTCAAACCTGGCCAAAGTTGAGTCAAGATTTCATTCATCCAGTTGAAATATGTGAGTCATCCATGAATACAGGTACTGAATATAGATGGTATGTCTGGCTTTACTCACTTACAAGCTAGAAGTACATAGTACTTGGAATCTGTTGTATTTTCATACTTTTATGAGATCTGGAAGAGGTAAACCTGGTGAGGAAAATGGCAAAAATTAAGCATAGATTTAAGGAAAGGATGCAGAGACATGTTGGGCAAAGAAAAGGTATTCTCAGTATTTGGCTTGACCTGTCATTCCTAATATTCTACAGTTATTTGTTTGTATTTATCTTCATCTTTGGGTTTAGCCTCACGCACCTTCAAGAAGCATTTGGTTTGTGGCAGTAGGTATACTGGGAAGTTTTGAGGGTCTTAAATCCTTTGAATTGTTAATATCTTGTTTCTCAAAATATTTTAATTATAATTTATATAATGCATCAAACACATAGGTAGTACAAAAATAATAATGGATATTCATGTATCCATCACCCAGATATAACACGTTAAAATTTCGTCACACTTGAATTAGCTATATTTTAAAAGATATATGTTATTACAGTTTTTACCCCATTCCCCTCTCTCCATCCATCTCGTTTTGCCAAAGTAAACATTAAACCTTTATTAGATATTCATACACTAATAATATATATTTTTATGATTTAAAAAATTTAAGTAAATATTATACAGTATGTATGTTACTAGCTTTTTCACTTGTTGTTATATTTTTCATAGTTAACCAAGCTGGAGTACAGTGGTGTGATCATAGCTCACTTTGAGTTCATGAGCTCAAGAGACTCTCCCACCTCAGCCTCCCAAGTAGCTCAGACTAGAGGCACATGCCCACCCTGTGCCTGGCTAATTTTTCTTATTATTTATAGAAATGGAGCCTTGCTATGTTGCTCAGGCTGCTCTTGAACTCTTGGCCTCGAGCAATCTTCCCATCTCATCTTCCCAAGTGTGAGCCACCACAGCTGGCCTCTTGACCATGTAGATATATTAGATCTAATTCATTTATTGTTCCCAGTTAGATAAGTTTCTTTTTTAAAAGCTAATTTAAAATGTTTAAATAGGCTGGGCATGGTGGCTCATGCCTGTAATCCTAGCACTTTGGGAGGCCAAGGTAGGATGTTTGCTTGAGGCCAGGAGTTCAAGACCAACCTGAGCAAGAACGAGACCCCATTTCTACAAAAAATAGAAAAAAATTAGCTGGGCATGGTGGTGTGCACCTGTAGTCCCAGCTACTCGGGAGGCTGAGGCAGGAGGATCATTTGCCACTCAGGAGTTTCTGGTTGCAGTGAGCTATGGTGACACCACTGGACTCTTGCCCGGGTGACGGAGCAAGATCCTGTCTCAAACAAACAAAAAACTCCAAAACCAAAAAAAAAGAAAAAACAAAAAAACTTTGAAAATCATAGTTTTTACAAAGGAAAAAGGAAGCAGGCAAAGAAAAAAAATTGAAATAATTCCAGACTTATAGAAAAAAGTTGCAATAATAATAATCCTTATGTACCCTTCATCCAGATCCTGCAGTTATTAACATGTTATCACATTTGCTTTCTCATTTTTTTCTCCCTATATATTTATATTATTATTTTTAATAAGCATTTGAGAGTACATTTTGGACATAAAGCCTCTTTACCCCTAAATAATTCAATGTAAGTATCCTAAGAACAAGGAATTCTCTTTTATAACCACAATGCAATTATCAAAATTAGGATGTTTCATTTATACAATATTATTATCTAGTCTATAGATCTTTTAAACATATTGCTAATTATCTCAATTATATCCTTTATTGAAAAAAAATTTTTGGTTCAGAGTCCAATCTGATATTACGTGATACATGTAGTTGTCATGTCTTTTAGATTCCTTTAGTTTGGACTAGTTCTGTAGTCTTTCGTTGTGTTTAATAATCTTTACATTTTTGGATAGTATAGGTTACTTATTTTGTAGAATATGCCTCAATTATGGGTTTGTATATATTTTCTTATGAATAAATTAAGATTATGTATTTTGACAGGAATATCACAGAAGAGATGGGTTCCTAAGACATCACATAAAGAAGAACAAGATGTTTATTTGTCTCATAATTGATGTTAACTTGAAGTGGTATCCTCTAGTTTTATCTCCTGTAAATTCAATATTTTTGGAGAGTAACTTTAAATAGATTTCCTATTCCTTATCAAATTCTCCCCTATTATTTTTAACATTCATTGATGATGCCTGACTCAGTTTTACTGCGATATTTATCAAACGGTAATTTTTTAACTCCTGACTTTTTTTTTAAACATTTATTTGTTGGCACTTTACTATAAAGAAGAACTTTGTCTTCTTTCCCATATGTGTTTATAGCAATATAGATTTATGAATTCCTATTTTACTCAAAGGGTTATAATTTGTTATTCTCATTATTTATTTTGAGGCTTCAACGATCCCAGATTTGAGCCTTGGGAGCCTGTCAAGCCATTTCTTGTGTTCTTTCAGCATGTTCCTGTCATTCTTTGAACATCATTTTCTGGTGTAATGAGAAATTCCAAGCTCATCTTGTTCCTTTCCCTGCCCTAGCTTTGAAATCAGATTTTTAAAGAGCCCTATTTCCATAGTAGAAAATTGTTTTTCAAAAGGAGATCTTTATACTAGGTACATGCATTGCTACTGAGGTGTCATTGCTTCTAGGTTATCTCAATGGACAGAGTTAGAAATCTATACTTATTTCTTATCTATCTGCCTATTAAAAACTTTGAGTTTATACCTATACCTCCAATTTCAGTCCAACACCACAGGTTTATTCTAGTCTTTCCCTTTCCACATTTGAGCTCCCCTTTTCCACAGTGAGAAGCCTACCTGCCATTATCCTCAATGATGTACTTATTTGCTTAATCTGTCATACACCGAAGGTAGTTTCGGAATTGGTAATCCATCACCGCACAAAACAGACTTAAGAATGTACAACCTCTTACCTCTAGGTGATCTTGAAGCTCTACACAAGCAGGAAGTAAGAGCTAGACAGACTTGTAAACTGACTGCTTGAGCATTGAAAATGTGCTCTAATACATGCATAGAGCTCTTTTGTAAAAGTTGGAGACTTTCTTGTTCAAGCCATTTAACACATTAACTACCATGTGAGTTATATTTAACTCACACTAGTTTTGAGTTAAACTAGCCTGGTGAAGCATATGTAACTCACACATCTCTTCACCTTAGGAGCTGTGAGAACTATTTCAAGTTGCATATAGCTCATGCACAGAAAACAATAAAAAACCCCAATTTTTTCATTAAATTAGAAAGGATTGTTTTGTTTTTGAAGTTTTTATTCTATTTTGGTAATAAAACACTGTGGCCCCAAGGAAAAATTTTTTTTTCTAGTGTGGTAGTCAATGTGTTAAGGAAACATTTGTCCAATTATTACTTGACCACCCAGCTAATCAGGCTGACACTTCATTGTACACACATGAAAAAGGATACAGAGTTTAGAGAATTAGTCTGGGAAAATCACTATATAAACAAACCCTGGGAGAAGGAATTCTGATTTTCAGAGGTGTCCCATTACATTATACAAAATATTTAGTTTCAACAAAAAATTAAGAGACACGTAAAGAATATAAAAAATATGGCCCATATACAGAAAATAAACTGTTCTTGAGGAAGTCAAGGTATTGGATTTACTAGACAAAATCTTTAAATCAGCTATTTTAAATATGTTCAAAAAAAATAAAGGAAGCTATGTCTGAAAAACTAAAGGAAAGTATCAGAACAGTGTCTCACCTAATAGAGAATATCAATAAAGAGATAGAGATTTTAGGAAAAAACCCAAGTAGAAATTCTGGGATTGAAAAATACAATATTGGAAATTAAAAATTTACTAGAAGAATCAAGCAGCAGATTTGAACTGGCAGAAGAGAAAAAATCGGTGAACCTGAATGCATGTCAGTTGATATTGTGCAATTTGGTGAACAAAAAGAAAATAGATTGAATAAAAATAAACATAGTTCAGAGCCTGTAGGATACCATCAAGCATCTCAATGTATGCATAATGGGAATCCCAGAAGGAAAGGAGAAAGAGCAAGGGGCAGAGAGAATATTTGAAGAAATAGGGGCTGAAAACATCCCAACTTTGATGGAAAACATTAATGTACACAAAGAAGCTGCTCAACAAACTCCAAGTAGGATAAATGCAAAGAGATGAACATGAAGACACTTCGTAGTTGTTGAAAGCCAAAGACAGAGAATTTTGAGAGCAGCAAAAGTGACATATATATATATAAAGAATCCTCAAAAGATTAACAGATGACTTATCAGAAACCATGGAGACCAGAAGACAGTGGAATGACATATTCAAATTGCTGAAAAAAATAGAAGACTTCCAGTCAAGGATTCTGTAATCAGCAAAACTATTCCTTGATAATGAAGGAGAAATCAAGATATTTGAGATAAATGGAAACTGACAGAATTTGTTGCTAGCATAGCTCCTAAAAGAAATGCAGGCTGAAATGAAAGATTATTAGACAATAACTCAAATTCACACAAAGAATTAAAGGACAACAGTAAAGGTAAATACATATGCCATTATTATTTAAGTTTTGATTTGTAACTCCTTTTTTGATTACAGTTGATTATGGAATAAACTAAAAATGATGCATTTTCTATCCAAATGCAAATATCAGTAGGCTGATATTTTAAGACCTGATGGATTGCTCCATGCTATAAAACTTACGAAGAACCAACCAGTTACTTCTGGTAAAAAGGAGAGTAAGGATATTATAAATTATATGTTTCCTGTTCTTACCCTGAGAATTCTCATTTCTTCTGGCCATGGGGCTTTTGTCTCAAGAGTATTTCACTCTTCCTCTTTATGCCGTACTTGGTCTTCCAGGCCTTGATTATTCTGTCATTCTGTTAATAATAATGTAATAATTAGTCATCATTAACAGACAAGTATCTTAAATATTTGAGTAAGACATTCTTAGCAGGACAATGAAGTTCAATTCTGTAAAATTTACAGTGAAATCGATGAAAGTCTTATGGTCTGATATTAGGATATTCTCTCCAAGGTGAAGGACAGGTTATGAGAGGTACTGTAATGCAGCCAGTCTTCCTCGGTTTGTTTCCTGACTCTACCACTTAATAGTTATTTGTCTTTGGCCAATATCCTGAGAAAAAGCATAGTCTACTGCATTATATAGAATTAGTATTCCTTTTCACAGTAGTCATAGGTCTTTGGCCTTAGCTTACACAATTCTTTGATGTTTTTTGAATCTCAAAATCTTCCTTTAAAATGATATTTTCTATATAAACTACTTCTTCATTTTGGAATAATGGATCATCTATCGGAAGGCCAAATAATGTCTCCAAGCTTCCCTAAATGTATAAAACCTTTTCCCACTTGAATAAACATTACGTTGACGTGTAAAATTTGATTTCTTTTTGACTAAATTATTATTCATAGAAGGCAGAAAGAAGACGACAATTCATTCCATGATTTTAATAGGTCTCATTTATTGGATGACCTATTTCAATAATTATTGAGTCAATACAACTTGTATTTATTAGAATAAAAATCTAGATCTAATTAAACATGTTATATAAAGCCATAGATTTGCATATAAGTTAATATTCAAGAAGATTCAGCAAAGTTTAATTTGAACTGAATTGTGATATTTCGTGGAATCCCTATCTTGAAATTGAGAAAACCAGAGGTAGGATGGCAAAGATCAGTGAAGGTTTTATTTTCTTCTGTTTCTCCTGCAGAAAAACACAAGTTCTTCACAGACTACTCTCAAAGTGATACTGTAAAAATATTAATTCAAATCGTATCCAAATTTCTGATAATTTTATGTAACTCTTTAGTTGCTGTTTGAGATAACACTATATGTGGGCTCAGTCAGCTTCCAGATGTGAATATTACTAGAACATCAAGAAAATAATTCAACAGATGGGTAATTATTGTGCTTCCTCCTCAATTGGTAAATCACATCTGCTGAAGGTATCTAGTAAAAGCTTAAATATAGAATTAAGACTTGTATAAGACTCTAGCTGACAAATGATAAAATTTGGCTAAATTTAAACTTAAAGAGAAAGTCTGCTAAGAATTATTTTGTATAACATTTTGAATGATAAAATTTAACTTTCCTTTTTTTTAGAAGAGCCCAGGTAACTATTAGAAATCTTTTTCAGAGGTGGATTTCACAAACAAAGTGTGTGATTGGAATTATGATACCGACATATTTGCTAATGGTAACATGCTGGGAACTACCTGTGTGCTGCCTCACTGGAAAGCAGTCCATTAGCGTTTGAATTGATGCACTGTGGGACTTTTAATTCTTCACAAATTCTATTTCCATATTTAATTATGGAAGGACATGGGGGAAAAGTTGAATAGCCTTGTCTTCATTTAATTGTCAATGAGAGTGGCAGTTAGTAATTCTTTTTTAAGTTACATTATAGCATTCACGTAAAATAACGCAGCTGCGTGCTGAGTTTGCTTCAATTAAGTCATATTTTATTTGCTAATGACTTCCAAGTTGACAGTGACCTAAGTTGCTATTGTCAACTTCTTGACATAAAAGGAAGTATGATTTAGAGTTAAGAGCGCACCAATTTATTCTTTGTTTTCTGTCTGTATTTTAAAAGGCTTTTAAATTAAATTTCAGATTGAACATTTACCTGAGGCTAATGAGTTAAGTAGTTGTCAATTTGCATGGTTTAAATGAAATAAATTCTATTGTATATACAGGAAAAGGATTTTGCTAATGTCTTGAATTTTGTGTGTGTGCGTATGCCTGTATGCATAATCTTTCCTTCTGCTGAATTACCTTTAGAATTGTTAAATAATTGAATCATAAAATCTCAATAATGTGAATTCACTTGAAGAAAGCTTCTTGGACATAATTCTGCTCAAGGTCTTGAATTGTTGTTTAAAGAATTAATATAAAACCTTAACATGATTTTTAAACTATAAAAATGTGAGGTAAAAGATGACATCAAAATGCTTTTTTTTTGGTGAGACAAGGTCTTACTCTGTCACCCAGGTTGGAGTGCAGTGGCCTCATCACAGCTCACTGCAACCTCAAACTCAAGCGATCCTCCTACCTCAGGCTCCTGAGTAGCGAGGACTGCAAGTGTGTGCCATCATGCCCAGCTAATGTTTTTTCTGTATTTTGTAGAGATGATCAGGTCTCACTTTTGCTCAGGCTGGTCTCGAATTCCTGTCTTCAAGTGATCCTCCTGCCTCAGTCTCCCAAAGTGCTAGGATCACAGATGTGAGCCACCATACCCAGCCAAAATGCTTTTTTTTAAAAATATTGATTTTATGGCTGAGTAGTACTCTGTGGTATACATATACCACATTTTATTAATCCACTTATATGTTGATGGGTACTTGGATTGTTTTCACCTCTTTACAATTGTGAATTGTGCTGCTATAAACATTCGAGTACAGGTGTGTTTTTTATAGACTGTGTTTTTTTCCTTTGGGTAGACACCTAGTACTGGGATTGCTGGATCAAATGGTAGTTCTACTTTAGTTCTTTGAGGTATCTCCATACTACTTTCCATAGAGGTTGCACTAGTTTGCAGTCCCACCAGCAGTGTATGTGTGTTCCTATCACTCCGCATCCACGCCTACCTTTGTTGTTTTGGGACTTTTTCATAAAAGCCGTTCTCACTGGAGAGCCCATTCTTCTAAGTGAAGTATCACAGGAATGGAAAAACAAACACCACATGTACTCAGCATTAAATTGGTACTAAATGATCAATACTAATGTGCACATATGGAAGTAACATTCATAGGGTGTCGGGCGGGTGGGACGGGGGAGGAGGGAGTGGGTAAAGTCACACCTAAAGGATGTGGTGTGTGCTGTCTGGGAGATGGGCACGCTTGTAGCTCTGACCTGGGGGGTACAAAGGCCAGGTCAGAGCAAAGCATTTGTAAGCAAAGCATTTGTACCCCTGTAACACTCTGAAATTAAAAAAAAAAAGAAAATGAAATCACTGTGGGTTGAAATAGTTTGAAAAGTTTAATGGCAGAAGTACAATTTAAAATGCAAGATTGATAAAATGTTTATTTTTCAGAGATGCCTGCTATATACTTTTATAGTACCTCATATTATTATTCACAGCACACAATTTGTAATATTTATAAGATTTTTGATGAAACTGGAAGTTTTTTAATGGCAGTGACCACCCCTCCATTATATGACAGCTCCTGTCAAAGAGACTAGAACACGAAATTATTTTTTGAATTAATGAATACAATAAAATTCCATCCTCCAACTCTCAATAATGGAACCAGTCGAGCCTCTCTAATCTAAAAATCTAAACTTTGAAATGCTGCAAAATCCAAAACTTTTAAAGTGCCAACATGACGCCACAAGATGAGTAGCAGTCAAAATGCGAGTGCACAACACAGTTGATTCAGCCTCTCCGAGGTAAGAAAGACCCTTGTGCCCCGCCCCAGTGGTTAGGTGTCTTTTTCATGCACGCCCAGATTCTCCCATGCAAGCACACCTATAAAGGCTAATACCCAGCATTGTTGTTGGAGACTTGCCATTGCTTGTTGTTTAACAGGTGATACAGGTGTTCTGGCGATGCTACTGTGCTGCTTCGTTACCCTGAACACATTTTTTTTCACTGTATTAATGGTGTGTTATAGTTTTCACGGTTAAGCACCTATGTGTGAATAAGTGTGAAAAAAGGTATTGATAGCATATGAATTCAGAGTCAGAAATGGCTGTGATGGCAAACAACCACAGAGGGTCCACACGATGGCTGAGACAGTGACACCTTTTCTCTCTGATGGTTTAACGTATATAAACTTCATTTCATGCACAAAATTATTAAAACTTTTGTATAAAATTAAAAAATAAAATGTAAGATTGATTATTTAATTTTGATATAATAGAATAAAAAAATATTAAAAAAATCAAGCAGGTAGGAGCATGGGGGAGGAGAGGATGGGTAAATTCACACCTAATGGGTGTAATGCACACTATCTGGGGGATGGGCACACTTATAACTTTGACTCAAATGATACCATACCAATTTTTGTAACCAAAATCTTTGTACTCCCATAGTATTCTGAAATAAAAAAATAAAAAGTTTCAGAGATAGAAAAAAAAGAAGTGGGGTCTTTAAAAGGTGACTAGGTCAGAAGGGCTTTGCCCTCACGAATGGATTAATGTTGTCATGATGTGAGTAGGTTAGTTATTGCAGGAGGCCAGCCCCTTTTTTCTCCTTCTGTCTCGTACGCACAATTCCTTGCCATGTGATGCTCTTCTGCTAGGTTATGACACAGCAAGAAGGACCTCACCAGATACAACCCCTTGATCTTGGACTTCCCAGCCTCCCAGAACCATGAGCCAAATAAACTTCATTTCTTTCTAAATTAAAAAAATACTGATTTTTTGACAAATCTGTGGGGTATAGTAAATCAACATAATCAACATATTAGATATGTCCCTGCATGAAATATATAAAATATCTAATATATCCAGAATGGCTATATCATATTAGAATGTAGGTCTACATTTTTTCTTCACTGCCTATTATGGTCATCATATAGTAGAACAAATCTGCACAATTATGGCATTCTTTATTTCTAAGGAAAAATAAAGTACAACATAAATGGGAAATTTTATTCTTTCTGCCATAAAAACTGCCTATGTACTTTAAAATCCATGGCTCTATTTGGGTGATTCCATTTGAAAGATGGGCTCAACACTTACTTTAGCAAAAGAAAGGGGTGGCTGAGCACTCACTTTTCCTGAAGCTCAGTTGGGTGCAGCAGTCTTCGGAGTTACCACTGACCCTATCAGGATGGGCTGTATTTCAGCAACTCTAGTGGTGTTATGGTTTCTCCCAGTGCTCCCTTACTGGTACCTGCTGCTCTGCTGGACTTGTCAGGCTCTGCCACTTTTCTATGCTATTCTGTTAGGTGTTACAGCATTTGTCTCTGCACCCTCAGACTCAATACCTCTGGATGGTCTGACAGTCTTATTTCCTTTTGTGATGTACTTAGGCGTCCCAGAGTTGTATATATATATATATCCTGTAAGATTGGTGGAATTGCTGTTTTGATTTTTATTCATTGTCTTGTTCCTTTAAGGATGCGACAAGGGGCTTGGCTTTGGAATTGTGTATGAAATTAGAATCCCTACTTGTACTGATAATAATAATGCTATTAAGAATAATAATATCTGGCCGGGCGCAGTGGCTCACGCCTGTAATCCTAGCACTCTGGGAGGCCGAGGCGGATGGATCGCTCAAGGTCAGGAGTTCGAGACCAGCCTGAGCAAGAGCGAGACCTCGTCTCTACTAAAAAAATAGAAATGATCTCGACAAGTAAAAAAATATATATAAAAATTAGCTGGACATGGTGGCGCATGCCTGTAGTCCCAGCTACTCGGGAGGCTGAGGCAGAAGGATCACTTGAGCCCAGGAGTTTGAGGTTGCTGTGAGCTAGGCCGATGCCATGGCACTCCAGCCTGGGCAAAAGAGTGAGACTCTGTCTCAAAAAAAAAAAAAGAAAAAGAATAATAATATCTTATTTTGATATAGTGCTTTAAAGGACTATATCACTCATCACTCATGATGTTAAAGCTGAATGTCCATAGTGAAGAAAGGAAAATGCCTCTCTGCTTTATGTTACAATTCAATGGAAGGCATCTGCAGGTCAATCATCCAAGAATATTGTGATCACTTACAGTGCTGTAAATATTCCTAGAGAAAATACGGATTAATCCTTTTTATTTACGTAATACAAGTTTCTCTAGTCTTCACTGGACTGCATATACTAATGAGAGTCACAATAATGTTAATGACTCAAATATCAGTGGTTTTTGTCTCCACCTACCAACGTGTAGAGGACATCCAGCCTTTTGCAAAGTTACTCTTCCTAGGTATTTCTAGAAGTTCTCAGGGCTGTTTCATCCATGCTCTTGAACAAGTCTGTTTCCACTGAGTACAGCTGCTCCTCTACCAGGTACTTCAGTCTCTTGCCAGATGGCGCTCTGCTGAGTATTTCCACCAGTGTTCTTGTTGACAGCTAAAGCTGCATGATGAGCTGGGGTGAAGTGGGGGAGGAGGTTAATTTCCTTTTCTCTTTGTGTTATGCTCTATCAGAAGGTTCCAAAAGTAGGGTCCAAAAGCACTGATTTTTACTAATGTTTTAATGAAATAATTCTTTCAGATTTTTATTGTAGCTTCTTTGCACTCCACAGGATACAGACATAAATAAATCTGTTGAGGATTTATGTAGGACATATGTGTATGTCAGGAGGCAAATTCAGCAATAGAAAATACTTAGTATTTAGCATCGACAGTCTTTGGACACTAAGTTTTTTTTACTGGCTGAAGATCATCATGATTGGTTCTTTCCTATAACATTAGTTTTTACATTTGCCTTTTGGTTGTTTTGCTCTATTAGTTCCCTGGAAATGCCAAAACATGTCTGAATCCTTCCTGGGCATAGCTAGTGACTTCCTATTTCTCCACTGTCAGTTACTAACATTCTCCATCACCCCAAGAAAGGAACAAACAAGAGTATTTCCTAAAATCTAAGCAGGAGAGATCTTAAAAAAACAAACTGTAATTAAGTTTCTCTAAAAGATTGCATTTATTAAAAAAGAATCAACATAGGTCTCATTTCACTTCATGAAAATAATTGAAGTTAGATCAGAGAGTATGTTAGTCCCTATGTTAGTCAGGGTTCTGCAGAGAAGAACCAACACATATACAGGTAGGCATCACTTAATGATGAGGATATGTTCTGAGAAATGCATTGTTAGGTGATTTTGTCATTGCGTGAATATCGTAGAGTATACTTACAAAAACCTAGATGGTATAGGGCCGCCACCTGTACAGGTGTTACTGTACTGAATGGTACAGATTACACAGATACAGATATACAGTGGTAAGTATTTGTGTATTAAACATAGAAAATGTTGCATATTTGGCCCATTGTTGATTGAGATGTTATTATGCAGTGCATAACTTGCATAACTGTATGAAAGGGGTTTTATTATGGGAATCGGCTCATCTGATTACGGATACTGACAAGTCCCTCAATATGCTGTCTTTAAACTGGAGAACTAGGGGAGCTAGTTCTCATAGCTCAGTCTAAGACCAAAAGCCTGAGAACCAGGGGAGCCAATCGTATATTCAGGGGTGGGGAATCTGTGGCCTTCTAGATCGTTAAGTATGGTCTTCACATAGTAGGGAACTTTAGTGCCGTGCTATCTTCCTTTAAGATATTGTCGTGGCATCCCAAAGCTTTCTAGAGTGGTGCCTCTCTAACTATGAAGCCATTAGAGGCCAGGGACAGTGCTTCCAAATTATTTTCAACAACCCGTGCCTAGAGTAAAGTCGGGGTTAGCATTTTCCTCATCACTTCATGTAACGGCACTGGTGCAATCTCAAAAGGTACTGGCGATTTTGAGAATTGCTCCCTACTCACTACTCAAGAGTTCATCTTTATTTCCAGTTTCTTTCTTTCTGGGGATGTTAACAGGGTTCAGCTGAGGCTCTTTTCACATGTAGTGAGGTCGTTTTCTGGTTCTAGTCTGCCGTGCTATATCTTCAAGAAGTTCATTAAAGCTTCTGGCATGTGAGTGATACCCTCTAGTTTCCAGTGCTGATAACTTGTGTCTGTATACTTTTTTTGAAGTTTGGGGGTGGGGTGGGTATGGGTTTGAGTCACCATTTTGAACCAAAATTATGCATTTTATTACTAATATTGCCATTTATTACATTAATATTATTTATAATGGTAATTGAGAAAGGTCGATTCCACTGATCTAGAATAGTGATAGCCACATAAAACAACTGACACAGTTTTATGCAGTTAAACTATACATTTATGTTATAGGAATTGTATTTTATATATATATAAAACTATATATATTACACTATATATAGCTCTCTCTCTATAGTTTTGATAATCCAAACTTGTTTTAAAACTCTATTTTTATAAATGTGAATTGAAAATCAGTAAACTAGAGCTTACCTTTTACCATCAGTTAAAAAAATAAGCTTTTAAAACTTTTTAAATGATTGCTCAGTTAAGAATGTGTTAGGTCAAGAGAATTCCTATAAAAGAAGCTACTGTTAATGTGTTATATCTGTTATTTTAGTTTCTGATGAAACCAAGTTTTTAAACTTTTTGTGGTTCATGCTTAATTTTGACATTCATTATAGTGGGTGTAAAGGAAAATAATTGTTGATTTGTCATGTCACAAATAATTTATTTGTCGTTAAAGGACTGATCTTGTCCTTAATGATATTATAAGCATTAACAATAAAATGAACTGGGATAGTGTTTAATTTTTTGTTAACTATTTGTTACTATTTGAAAATATTACATTAATATGTTTTTAAATACCAGGCAATTAGAAATTATCTAATGACTGTTGGTGATGTTTGCATTTTTCAATCTGCTTGTGGTAATTTTTAATAGGTTTTTCCACTCCCTAAATAATACCTTCCCCTCTTACTTTTTTTTTAAGTGATGAGGAGCTAATTTTCATTGTCCGTAAGGTTTTAGATGTGAGTGTATTGCCAAGAACAAAGCTGTTTATATTGGATGAGAATATGCTAATGTCAGAGGCATTTCTTTGGGAATCCTAGCTGACTGAGGATTGGGATAGGGCACAGTGACAATTTAACTTGGGACCTACCAAAGAACATTTTAGCATTTACCAGGGGGACCCCCTTGACTGAGGCTATCCTTGCTTTAGATTTAGACTTTAGCAAAGCTAAACATTGTTTCATGACTTATTTAAACTATGTCTCATCTTCACTTTTTTTTTTCCTTAGGATGTTTCCAGTGCAACTTTGAAATACAAAGGTATACATTTTGGCAACTCTTCAGGAAGAAGAGAGTTACCTAAACAGTCAGGTCCTGGTCCTGGACAGTATGATATCGTCCAGTAAGTAAAAAAAAAAAAAGTACACCTTCAATGTAGTTCTTGACTATAAAATATTCCAATAATTCAGACTAGGCTATGTTGTTAAAAAGGAAAAATTAGTATGAAAAATTCCAAGAAGTTTATATTATGTTTAGGAGTAACCTATATGAGAGCTATTGCTTTTTATATGGGGCAGATCCTGGTACCACCTACTATTTGCAGGCATTACCTCATTTAATCTTCACAAGTGTCTGGGTAGTTACTGCCGTTACACCTGTTTTATCAGTGACAAATCCAAGGGTCAGAGATGGTAAGCAACACGTTCAAAATCATGTGGCTACTAAGTGGCAGGGCTAGACTTTAACTGAGACCTGTCTGATCACACAGCCCGTGTATTTATGTATTAAAATATTCAGACCTTAATTATAAAGTAGACAAAAGATCATATAAAGTATAAAAGAAGGGGACCCAGAATTCTCCATTTTACCCCTGGCTGTCATCTCCATTCTTCTGACTACCTGATGGATCTAGAAGGCGTTCTCAGCCAGTGTGAATCAGAGCTACAGTATTAGGTTGGAGGTAATGATGAAGTTTAACTGGTAGATACCCTTCTGGTAAAACAGCTCCTTCTGTCTTTATTTTCTCCTGCTCCTACATTAAGAGCTTAGATATGAATCCATGGAGGCAAAATTGAGTAACAAATACCATGTCTCAGATTCTACTACCTCTGCTCATAATTAATTTTTTTAAAGGGTCCAGGTTATTTGGCTGATTCTTTCTCTCTTAAGGCACAGGTTTTCTTCCAAGTCTCACGGCGATTACGTACTCGATTAGTTTGCTAGACAGATCCAGATGTATCTGTATGCTAGCACTGGACATAGCTTAGGCTCTTGCTTGGACTCCCATGCTGCTTTTCATCCACGGAACAGACACTGAATTCTTGGTGTGTGCCAGTATGGAACTTAATAACTGAGAATAAAAAGAATAGAACATTGTCCTTGTTTTTTTGGAATTTATATTCTAGTCCATTGCCCTTTTTATTTTTTCACTCTGCTAATATGGAAGATACATCTTTCTATTTTTATTCTTTTAGTAGTTATGCTAGAAACTTAACATGCATATTTAGCTTAATGAAGTCTATACTTAATACTATTTTCATTCTTCCAGACAAAATAAGGTCTATAGAATGCTCTAACTCTGATCATTCCCTCTTGACATATGCTTTTGTTGTTCAGTATTTTAGTTCTGTCCTTTCCTTCTCCCAGTTTGACTGGTTTGCACTTTCTCTCACATCAGTTTTATGGAAATTTAAATAACATAAAACAAAATTCATCTTTTTAAAGGTATATTGTTCTGTGATGATTGTTTTCCACCCATTCTGCTAGACTTTTGACTGAGTACCCCATGCATAACCAGGACTCTCTCTAATTAGTGTTAGTCTGATTTTGCATGGTAGTGTTTCCTATCAGTCCTTTTATATTTCCCAAACTTTGTCCCATTCCCATTCTCCCCCTATTTTTTATGCTGTTCCTTTGATCTTTGTTTTTTCTCCTGTTTTTCCTCTTTTTCCATTTGTATTTTAACTTTGCTTGCAGGAATGGATTAATACTGATTGCATTCCTGATTACTTCAGTTGTTTTACCATTTTCATAATTTGTTTGCTCTTTGGATTGTCTGCGTTCACTGTATCTTTTCTTTGGAGTTGTCTTGGTTCCTTCTGGCAGTTGATATTTTCTGCTATTTTCTTTTTTTTTTTCTTTGATTTTTTTGTTTTGTTTATTAAGTCACAATTATTCTGGGATACTTGATTCAGTACAAAAGTGGAGATACTTGGCCACCCTAAAAAGAAAGATAAAGCTTATAGGTCTCTTTTTGGGAAAGATATAGACCTAAATGATACTTGATACTTTGGATATCCCAAATATAAATTTGTTGTCTGTAAATGTCTTTGAGGTTTGGAAAACAAGTTCATTTGTTGTATTTTGTACAAATAAAAATCAGTGAAGAAGTGAGCATTTAATAGTGAGCTGGAATGGTAAAACGGTAAATGCATATTTGAATCATAACAATGCTGAACAAAGACAATAATGGCAATTATGTAACAAAGTTCTTAAAAATGTTTTTCCATTGTCTATTTTTTAATCTACGTATGTTCAGTTCATTTGTTGAAAATGTTTGGTATCAGGTTTCTTTGAAATTCTGTTTGAGAAATAGAAAAAATGGTAGTGTAGTTCGTATAGGTTGTATAGATGTAATTCTTGCAGCAGTAATAGCTAATAGTTATTGTGTACTTATTATGAGCCATGTGGGTCACTATGTACTTCACATATGTATTTTAACTGTTGCAACCTTGTAGTTAGTTATTACTACTTTCAATTACAGGTGACAAATCTGAAGAGAAGTTAGGTGGTTTGTATCAGGTCACACAACTAGTGGGTAGCAATGCTGATATTCCATCAGACTTTCTATTTCCAAAGCTTGGGCTCTTAATCACTACTTATTTAGTTTTTGTTTCTTTCTTGTGGTTGTATAAATTTCAGTGAAAATAAGCTTCCCTTTAATTTTCAAAGATCTTTCTTTTTTTTTTTTTTGTTATTGTCTACTCCTCACAAGTAATCAAAGATTTTTCTTTATGTCCTCTTCCTGATTATTTTAGGATATAAATAGCATATAACCATTTTCCCCTTATTTTAGTAATAGTTGAAATACCAAGGGAGTTGAAATTTTAAAGATTTTTAATGGTAAATAGAACACACAGGGAACTTATTGGTAGCTTTTTATTTCAATTAATGATGTAAATTTCAGATCCTATTTTCTTTTTGGAATGATTATTAGAATAGGTTTATAATAATGCTCTGAATTGGAAAAAAGCAGAACTAACCAACAAAATAAATATATTTTACAAAATTTTGAATATGTTGGTCTAATACACTTAGATGATCTTATTATACCATATATACTTTTAAAGCTGGAAATGTAGCTGTAAAAATATTTTCTTTGCTTATAGAAACATTTATAGATTTAAAATTGAGAGCTCTTAATTTCTATCTGAATTTTCTAAAGGAAAAAGACATTACATTATGAAAATATTAACATCAAGAAAGATCAACAGCAAAATTATTGCTCATTTCTCCCACGATTATATGAAATAATAGTATTGCAGGAGGAAAAAAAGGTAAGTTGAAAAGTGGCAATTGCATCTATTTTCTAGATTTTAAGATTATGGAATCCTATTAGCACAAGGCTAGTATATTTTCAGATCTACTGTGCCTGATAGCTATCACTGAATGAATATTATGGAAAGAACTATATTTAATATCTCTGTCAAGTGGTCACTGTCTCTGCTTGAACACCTGTTGTCATCAAGAATGCATGACTCCTAAGGTTTCTTGTTTCAGAAGTAGACAATTCTCTTTTTAAAATGCCCTTCATCTGATCGAAATTTTCCTGCCTCCTGCTTACTTATTTTATCCTCTCTTTTCCTATAATTTGTTTTCAGTCTCCTTTTAAATCTTTTCTAGTAAGGATAAATGTTCCAAGTACTGTTAATTGTTCTTATTATTTAACTTCAAGGCCACTTATTTTCCTTTGAAGTCATCTAGGGACCTTTAGTTTGTGAATATCTTTCTCTCTCTTTTTAGATGTATGTGGTATCTAGAACCAAGCCTAATATTCTAGGTGTAGTCTGATTGCACATGGTAAGATTGTCATCTTAATTCTTCTGGATAGTGTATATTTATTAATATAAAACCCAGAATTCCATTTTTTGTAGTTACATTTCAGTTTACTCATGGGAACTTATAGGTAAATAAAACTGTGGATTTTTTTTATTTAAACTTAAAGTTCAAAGATTATAGGATGAAAATTTAAAAAAGGATACATTTAGAATAAGGATAAATGATTCTTCATTGAAAAGTCAGCAACTGTTTCAATAAGAATTTTCTCTAGCATTTGATTTTCTTGTCTTCCCCTGAATATTTATCAGCAATGAAAAATATTGTTTATAGAAATACTAGATATAATGGAATAACATGATACAGTTTTCATAGAATAACAATTATAAATCTCAAAGCAGATAAAAAGTATTAATTTAGATTAGTAGAATCTAATGGATATAATTATTTAAAAATATACTCCGGAAAAGGCGAAGAAAGCCTTAAGTTTGTCATTGAGGTTTTTCATCAGTAGAATTTATTTATAGGTAATATTTTTCTTTGAATGTCAATAAAAATGTATAAAAATTAAAGTAAGAAAATATTTTGTGCTAAAGTCTTTTGTGGAAAACATTCTCTTAGATATTTAGAGATCTTAGTAGTATGTTATTCTGTTTATTTATTTTTTGTTTTACTGAGCCTGTTCATCTGCTGTAATAGTATGTTATTTTAAAAAGCCACCTTTCATAGTACTATGTTGCATTTTTGGAAAGGAGAAAAAAGTTTATATAAGATGACTTTTAAATTAATATCAAGGTGCTATATCATTGCATTAATTTTTCTGCTGAAGTTACTGTGGTCTGAGATAATTTGTTTCTCAAGTCGTGGGATGGCTAATATAACAACATGAAGAATTATAATTGATAGCAAGGGATTAAATTTTATTTATTTAAATATTAGCATCAGTGATTTTCTTAAAGTCCTTTTCTTATTAACTATAAAATCTTAACTTGATTATATAGCCTGAGCATGGGGACTATGTGTTATTTACCATCCTGCCTTTAGTATTTAGCACAGTGCTTAGAACATGGTAGGACTCAATTAGTATCTATTTACTAAATACATTAAGGAACTAAAACTACTTGTTTTTTTTAAACATCAACATAATTTTGTATTTTATAGGGACACAAGTTTTTTAAATATGATTTTAAAATATGATTTTCTATATTTGTAGAAACATAGTAATAGTTTGGTAACTTTTTAGATTACTTTCAGGAAAATAAATTTTGAAACCGATAGTTCTTTCTCATCTTCAGATTCCTCTCCCACTACCATTTTGCTTTCCTTTTATACTCTTTTTTTTTTTAATTTCAGCATATTAGGGGGGTACAGATGTTTAGGTTACGTATGTTGCCCTTGCCCCTCCTCCCTTTATATTTTTTTCCATTTAAAATTATTGTATTTTCAGGATGGCTGACTAGAGTCAAGCCTCGTCAGACCTTCCTGGTGGAGGAGTCGAGGGCTGGATTGAAGGGAGCAGAGGGTGATTGCTGATTGGGAGTGGACCACAGGGACTGAGACCAGTGTCGTCTGGGACGGCACCAGCGGGGACTGAGCAGCTGAGAGAAAAGAGGATAGAAGGGAGAAACCAGCATGAACCAAATCAAGGGTGTTCCGGAGCCGGGGGAAAGAGTAAGGGTTTATCCCTCCTTCCCCACCAGGGTGCCTCAGGCCTTATCCCAAGGGGAAGTGCCACAGGGACCAGACAGCTGGCATCCCTGCATCTGGATGCTGCCTCCTTTGCGCCTCCTCCACCGCTGGCGTCTCGGGAAATATTTTTGGCTCAAGCTGCTCATGCCTGCGAGGCGGTACCCATCTTACAGCACAGCCAGAGCACCTTTCACTGAGTGACTGAGCCGGCCTCGGGTCGGTGTAGCTGCCGCTGTGGCCGAGAGGAGGGCAGTCGTGGTGCTGCAGCCACAGCTCAGGGAGGAGGAGAGCGGACTGGTGCTCCCCCTCCAACTCCAGAGTGGTACAGGGAAACTGTGGCCCCTTCCCCCTCAACTTAGCAGCTGCTGGAATTCTCTGTGCTGAGCGGCCCCCTTTCAGTGCTGGGGCATGTTTCTGCCCCAAGCCGGCAGGGCAACCTCAGTCTGTGATCTTCGGGCCCACAGGCATTTGGCGCGTCAGCCTGCTGATGGCACAGGTGGCAGGTTGGGGAGGCGAAGGGGAGAGGTCCCGGTTTCAGGGTTGGGTGGCTCGGGTGGCAGGTGAGAACCCGTGCCCATTGGGAGTGTGTGGAGGAGCGCAGGAGAGCAGGGGTCTGGAAGTGTGCCTCCTCCCCTGGAGAATCGCCGTATTGTAGTTTGCTGAACCACTGAGACTCAATCTGCATAAATGCTGGTTCCCATGGCAACTGAATACCTCGGGTGCTGCAGCCCAAACCGGAGCACCTGCCCCCACCACCACGCACTTTAATAGGCAGTTCAGGTTGATCCCGGAGTTCATTGTGCTGCCCCTATTCCCCTGGTGGGAGTGTCACTCTGCTTGTGTCTTCTGGGGATAGAGAGGCCCGCCCACCTTGCCTTGGGGTCTAGTGGTGGAAAAGGGGTACACAATTAGAGATACCTCTATCGGCCA
>CAUYSK010069828.1:0-36065 GCA_963575035.1 Avahi laniger
TATTGATGGGCACTTGGGTTGTTTCCACATCTTTGCAATTGTGAATTGTGCCACTATAAACATTCAAGTGCAGATGTCTTTTTTATAGAATGTCTTTTGTTCTTTGGGGTAGATGCCCAGTAGTGGGATTGCTGGATCAAATGGTAGATCTAGTTGTATCTTCTTTAAGGCATCTCTGTATTGCTTTCCTCAGAAGTTGCACTAGTTTGCAGTTCCACCACAAGTGTATGAGTGTTCCTATCTCTCTGCATCCATGCCAACATTTATTGTTTGGGGACTTTTTGATAAAAGCCATTCTCACTGGAGGTGAGTGATAAAAACATCGTGGTTTCGATTTGCATTTCCCTGATGATTAGAGATGTTTAGCTTTTTTTCATATGTATCTTGGCCATTATTCTATCTTCTTTTGAGAAGTTTTTGTTCATGTCCTTTTTGATAGGGTTGTTTCATTTTTTTTCCTGTTGATTTTTCTGAGTTCTAAATAGATTCTAGTTAGCAGCCCTTTATCGGATGTGTAGCATGTGAAAATTTTCTCCCATTCTATCAGTTGTCTGTTTTCTCTCATGATAATTTCCAGGCCATGCAGAAGCTTTTTAATTCGATCAGGTCCCATTTATTTATTTTTATAGTTGCTATGATTGCCTTTGGGGTCTTCTTCATAAATTCTTTGCCTAGGCCAATGTCTGTAAGAGATTTTCCAACATTTAAGAGAAAGTAAGTGTACTCAATAAAATAAAATGTCCCAGCAATGAATATTTACATTGTCATTGATGCAAATGTTGAATATTGTTTTAACAACAACAAAAAGTTCTGTGATATAACCACATGAGTAAATTGGCTCAGGAAAGGGAGAAGGACGGTAGTATAAGAAGCTAAATTTTCAACTACCATAATGTGTTTTCAACAATCAATAGATGTTTAATTAAATCAGTATTATATATAAATGTGGCAGTTAATACCAGTTAAAACAGCTATAATAATTGAAGTTATTGCCTTTTAAGAGCAGGACTAAGGTATAGAGAAGGGGAATACAGAAGAATATATATTCTCATTATAAGCCTTTTTTAAAATTTCAGCATTTTACAGGGATAGAAATGTTTAGCTTACATATATTACCTTTGCCCCACCCAAGTCACATTATAAGCTTTTTTTCAATTTTATTTTTAAAAACTATATACATATATAAAGTATAAATATAAATTAATTTATATTTTATATAACGTCATAAACCAAGCAATACAGAACTTTATAAATTATATGAAATCTTCCCCAGATACTTTCTTCAATTTAAATTGGCCAGAATATTTCATTATATCCATATGATCTTGCATAGTTTGTGACTTACATAATTTTTAAAATGACATGTGCCAAATACATAGTTTGCTGCTATTTAGCAAACTTGTATAAAACTTACTCTTTAACAGGCTCTGTTCTAAGTGCCTCTATATATATTAACTCATTTCATTTTCATAATAACCCTTGAGGTATTTACATATAGTATATCTTTAATTAGCACATAAACCCATCTGAATAAATAAAATTATTCTAATTTTAAAGATTAGGAGATAGAGGCTATAGTACTCCAAATCATACTGTTGTTAAACCACTTAGGGGTTGAAATTCAAGTATTCTTGACTACAGTGTCTTTGCTGAGGACTAAATTATATGACATACATTAAACCATAAGCAATGATTTCTGGCTCTAAATGGTGCTCAATGAATAATGTATATAAATACTAATCTACTTAAAGAATTTCAAGATATTTTTATAAGCACTTCTTAGTAAAGGCCTATATTTATTAAGGAGAATAAATAAAATTAGGTTTTCCACAGTGCATTTGGTTCAGTATTTGATATAAAATTCTCCTTTACTTTATATTCATTCATATGCATGTGTCATAAATGCATTTCCTACATAAAATCTACATGTTTTAAACATATCTTTACTTATTATCTTACTGTATGTTCATTTAAAAGAATGAGGTAGGCTGGGCTTGGTGGCTCATTCCTGTAATCCCAGTAGTTTGGGAGGCCTAGGCAAGAGTATTGCTTAAGGCCAAGAGTTTGAGACCAGCCTGGGAAATACATAGTGAGACCCTGTCTGTACTTTAAAAAATTTAAAAATTAGCCAGGCATGGCGGCACATGCCTGTAGTCCTAGCTACTCATGAGGCTGAGGCAGGAGAATCACATGAACCAAGGACTTCAAGAGTGCTTTGAGCTATGATTGAGCCACTGCACTCCAGTCTGGGTGACAGACTGAGACCCCAGCTCTAAATTTTTTTACTTAAATAAAAAAAAAAGAGAAAAACTTCTATATACTGATTTCTGATTTGGAAAGTAAAAAAGCAAAAATTAATGTAGAAAATATGTATAGCAAGATCTCATAGTTGAGACACTGCATGCGTATGTGTGTGTGTGTGTGTGTGTGTGTGTGTGTGTGCCTGACATATGCTTGGATATATGTAGATATCTAGAAGGCTATGCAGGGCTCTATTAAGCATTTGTCTCCAGGAAGGGAGAATAGTGGGATGAGGATGGCAGGAAGGGAGACTGACATTTCACTTTATAATTTTCTCTATTTTTTCAATTTTTATCATGATCATGTATTACTTGCATAATTAAATAAAGCTAATTACTAAAACACTTTGCCAAGCTTAAAAAATACCTAGAATAATTTCACAGCTATGCTTTAGAACTTTTGTATTTCTAATCTTATAAAGCACAGTACTGGGCAGCCAGGACATACTCAGTATGGTACTCCATAAATATTTACTTAGAAGAAAATATGAGTCCTGCTGGCAAGACATCAGATAGGGAAAAAAAAATGGAAGTGACTATTCTACTTTGTTCTCCTTAACACTTTATCTTAAGACAAGATATCTGTTGCTTATTTGCCAAAACTAGCAGTTACACAACAGTGTGGCCTATTAATGACGAGTACGCAATAAAGGGAATACATAACCACTAATGCTTAATAACAAGATAAAAAGGCTAAACTGAAATGAAACTGATAGCAATAGTATTATAATAACACTGATTTGGTATGTGTTTTGAAAAACCCCCATGCAAAACTAAAAGCAAATTAAATATTAAAAGCAGATGACAAGAAAGATCTTTGTAAAGGCCACAGTTTATAAAATGTACCTCCTTACTATCTCAACAGAAAAGACTCATAAATTTATTTGAATGTCTTTTTAAGTGACACATTTTATAGTCAATGAAAGATAACGAACAGCAATTTCCAAGAGAGATTAGAAAGCAGTCAATTTTAAACCAAGATTATAAATAGAAATGGGTCAAATGTCATGTTGGAATGTTTGATAGCCTCAGTGGCATCTCCTTAACAACTGATTTGGAGTCCCTATCCTCTCATTTTTCTGGAAGAATGTGTAGAAAAAGATTTTTGGGACAATAAAGGAAATTCTTTAATCAAAAGGAAGAGCAACAACTATTGGAAAACTTTCGTTCACTTTTATAAGCTAAAGACACATTTTCAGTGTCATTACTGATAGACTATATACATTGAACATACTATTGAATGCTGAAGATTTGGAAAAATTTAAGAGTCAAGGTGTCTTAATTATTGTAGAGGAAACTGATGTCCTCTCATTTATTCACATATTCAACAAACATTTGTGAAATGCTTACTATGTGCCAAGTACTATGCTAAATGATGGGGATACAAAAATTAGGCAATTCCTGCCTTTAATGAATTTAGAATCAAATAATAAACTTATTTGTATACATGTGTGATATCATGAAAGGTATAAGCAGTGAAAATATGGAACCACATTGGAAAACATCTAGTTCTGTCTTAGTGGAGAGGAAGTGGAGTTATAGAAGGCTTCTAGAGATGAAACATGCAATTCAATTAATGTGATTCACCACATAAACAAAGACCATATGATCATCTCAACAGATGTAGAAAAAACATTCAATAAAATCCAGCATCGCTTCATCATAAAATCCCTCAATAAATGAAGTATAGAAGGAACATATCTCAAAATAATACAAGCCTTATGTGACAAACCCACAGCCAATATCATACTGAATGGGGAAAAATGGAAAGCATTCCCTCTAAGAAACGGAACAAGGTAAGTGTGCCCATTGTCACCACTTTTATTCAACATAGAATTGAAGTCCTAGCCAGAGCAATCAGGCAAGAGAAAAAAATAAAGGGCATCCAAATCGGGAAAGAGGAGGCCAAACTATTCCTGTTTCCTGATGATATGATCTTGTATCTCAAAAACCCAAAAAACTCCACCAAAAGATTCCTAGAATTGATATGTTAAGTCAGGTTACAAAATAAACGTACAATGCACACAAATCAGTAGCATTTCTTTTTTTCTTTTTTTTTTTTTTTGAGACAGAGTCTCACTCTCTTGCCTGGGGTGAGTGCCGTGGCATCAGCCTAGCTCACAGCAACCTAAAACTCCTGGGCTCCAGCAATCCTACTGTCTCAGCCTCCCGAGTAGCTGGGACTACAAGCATGAGCCACCATGCCCGGCTAATTTTTTCTTATATATATTTTTAGCTGTCCAATTAATTTCTTTCTATTTTTGGTAGAGACGGGGTCTCGCTCTTGCTCAGGCTGGTCTCGAACTCCTGAGCTCAGAATGATCCGCCCACCTCGGCCTCTCAGAATGCTAGGATTACAGGCGTGAGCCACCGCGCCCGGCCTCCATGTGTCTCTTTGCTTTTGGCGTCTCTGCTTTTGGTGTTTTGTCAAAGTGTCCATTTTGTTCCTAGTCCACACGCGTGAGTTACGTTAAAAACACGTTCTGCACTTGAGTGCTCTGTTTTTGTGTTGGGAACGCCCAAGGCAGGGATTCCAGAATCTTTGGGGATTCCTCTGTGTCCTGGAGGTCACAGTGTTGTCTGGGGTATACAGTAAAACTGTTGACACATGGGACACGTGATTTGACGCAACTACGCATCCTGGTTCCGTGCACAGCTGGGACCGTGTGCCAGGACAAGCACGGAGGGGCTTGTGAGAGGAAAAAACAGCTCCCCTGGGGACCTGCCTGCTTCCTTAGTCGCGTGTGTGGCTGAGCTCTCAGCCCGTCGCCCAGCAGAGGTGCTGGAGTACCCGCCAGGACAGTGCCCCATTCTGCGGCCGGCACAATGGGGGCAGGTCGTGGCCCTGGGGATCCAGCCTCGCCAGTGGGTCCTCCTGTCGGGTGGAGAGTGTGCTGCGCCTCACCTGCCTCTCCCTTCCCCGAGCTAGTCAGTGTTAGCGTTCGTACAGCTCTGTTAGTGCACGGTTGCATTTCAAACATTAATGATCTTTTTTTTTTTTCCCTCAGAATTGAGAGAAAAATTGCAACGATTTCCTTAGAAAGCAAGTCTCCCCCAAAAACCTTGGAGAATGGTGAGTAGTGAGTGCTCCTGGGGTCTCAGATGCCCAGGGCCAGTTCCTCTGTTCGGGGCCAAGCCGCCTTCTAAACTCGTCTCTGGTGGTGCCTGGTGTAGCCCAAGGCCGCCCTGGACAGAGGGTGGGCACCTGCCAAGCTGGTGCCTGCTGGGGGCAGCTGTGGGGGCCTCTTCACATTTTTGGCCACATGGCCATCTGTCTCCTTGCGCCCTGCTATCCCAGGCTGCCTGTGCCTGTGTGGTCTTTTGGTCGCCCGGGGACAGCCCGTCCTTGCTGCTCTTTGGTACCTGTGTGCACTTTGGTACCTTTCCCTCCCTAGGAGGCACCAACCAATTAGTTCCGAGAAGAGTCTGGCCCTTCAGGGCTTCTCCCCGTCCCCAGACCGCCCCAGCCTCCGGCTGTGCCGCCCTGTCTCAGCCTCGGGCTTGTTGGGGGGTGCATGGCCCTGCAGGGCCACTGTCCGGCGCAGCCCGGGTCTCACGCCTCTGCCTGTCCTCCCTGTCAGGTGGCAGCTTGGCGGGAAGGAAGCTGACGTCCGTGAGCGAGCCTGTCAATAGCAGCAAGTGGAAATCCACCTTCTCTCCCATCTCCGACATCAGCCTGGCCAAGTCCGCGGACAGCCCACTGCAGGCCAGCTCCGCCCTGAGCCAGAACTCCCTGTTCACGTTCCGGCCCACCCTGGAGGAGCCCGTCGCCGCCGACGCCAAGCTCGCTGCTCACCCCAGGAAAGGCTTTCCCAGCACCCTGGCAGGGGCCGACGGACTCAGCCCAAGCACCAACCCCTCCCACGGCTTTGCCTTCAGCGGGGGCCTGGCCGCGGAACTCAACTTACACAGCTTCAGCGACGGTGCTTCTCTCGCCCACAAGGGCCCTGAGGCTCTGGGCTCCCCGCTGAGCTTCCCCTCACAGCGGGGCAAGGAGGCCGCGGAGGCCAACCCCTTCCTCGGCAAGAGGCAGCTGGACGGCCTGTCCGGCCTGAAGGCCGAGGGCGCCAAAGGCAAGGAGGCGGGTGAGGGCGGCCTGGCCCTGTGTGGGCCTGGGGAGAAGGCGCCCCTGCTGTTGGGCAGCAAGGCCAGCAAGGGCCGGGACCGGGAGCTTGACCTCAAGAACGGCCACAACCTCTTCATCTCCGCGGCAGCCGTGCCTCCCGGGGGCCTCCTCAGCGGGCCCAGCCTGGCCTCGGCGGCGTCCTCTGCAGGCGGCGCGGCCCCCACCGCCCAGACTCACCGGCCCTTCCTGGGCGCCTTCGCCCCGGGCCCACAGTTCACGCTGGGGCCCGTGTCCCTGCAGGCCAACCTCAGCTCGGTGGCCGGCTCGTCTGTGCTGCAGTCCTTGTTCAGCTCAGTGCCGGCCGCCGCGGGCCTGGTCCACGTGTCCTCCGCCGCTACCAGACTAACCAACTCGCACGCCATGGGCAACTTCTCCTCCGGGGTGACAGGCGGAACAGTTGGAGGTAGGCAGGAGCGCGCTCTGCCGCCTGTCGGTCCCGAGGGCAGGGCTCTGGCTCCCGTGCAGGTGGTGACTCCTGGACAGCTGGGGCTGGTCACCGGCTGCGTCACAGGGTCCTTGCAGGGCCCTGCACAGGGCTAGCAGCTGCGCCCTCAAGGCCCCTTGTTTCCTCTGGTACCTGCTGCCTCGTTTCTGTCAGGAAATCCCGGCAATGGTCGTGTGGGCAGCGGACTCCTTGCCAAGCCGCCTGTCGGGTTCTCTGGTTGTAACGGCGTCCCTCTCATTTTCAGAAGGCCACGGTGCACATGGTCGCTAGGGCATTACTCTCTCCCGCGGAGGTCACCTGTTTAAGAGTGACCGCCCCGGGCCCTGGCACAGCCCAGGAGCTGGTGTTGTAGGAGCGAGTCCTGTGGCGCCTGCCGCAGATGCAGGCGGGAGCGGAGCCGGGCCGGAGCGGCGCCCCGGGCAGGGCGGGCTCCCTGCGGGGCGGGCGGCAGGTGGGCCCAGAGGGGCGGGCGCCCCGCTCAGGTAAGCTGGTGCCTGCGCTGCCGCTGCCTGCGCTTCGAGCCTGCACGCGCTGGAGCTGGCCTGCGACCTGCTTCCCCTCTGTGCTGCGCTTCTCTTCGCTTGGACTGGACAGTGCCCACCTGTTGAAGCTGAGTTTTTCTCTCCTGTTTGCAGGTGTCTTTAACCACGCGGTGCCTTCCGCCTCTGCTCATCCGTTTGGAGCCCGTGTTGGCCGCGGGGCCGTGTGTGGCAGCGCCACGTTGGGCCCGAGCCCGCTGCAGGCGGCGGCCAGCGCCTCGGCCTCTTCCTTTCAGGCCCCGGCCTCGGTCGAGCCTCGGCCGCCCCCTCCGCCTCCGCCTCCCCCGCTCCCTCCGCCTCCGCACCTGGGCCGGCCCCCTGCGGGGCCGCCCACCCTCCATGCACCCCCTAACGCTGCCTTGCCTCCTCCCCCCACGCTGCTGGCCGCTAACCCCGAGCCCGTGCTTCTGCAGAGCCTTGCGTCCATCCCGCCTAACCGCGCTTTCTTGCCCCCTGTCTCTGCCGCCTCCCTGCAGCCTGCTAACGCCTCTTTGTCTGCCAAGCTGGCCTCCCTCCCGCACAAGGGCGCCCGCCCCTCCTTCACGGTGCACCACCAGCCCCTGCCTCGGCTGGCCCTGGCGCAGACCGCGCCCGGGATCCCGCAGGCCAGCGCCACGGGGCCGTCCGCTGTGTGGGTTTCCCTTGGCATGCCGCCTCCTTATGCCGCGCACCTTTCGGGGGTTAAGCCGCGATAAAGACTTGCTTAGCTAGCAGTTCGTATTGTGTAAGGTAAGGCCAGAGCCACGCCTGCTGGCTCATTTGAGAGTGAACTGCCCTTCCCTGGCACAGAGGACGGGCCGCAGGGCCCCATGGAAGGGCCGGGGGTTCTGAGGTGGAAAGAGGGAGATTGCGCCGTAGGAGGGCCTCAGGACGGGCAGCAAGCGCTGGTCATTGTGTGGCCCGAGTGCGGGGCCTGCGGAGCTCAAGAGCGTTTTGGGGCTGTGGCTGCCCGCGGTAACCCTGGTCCTGCACCGGCCGTGGCAGGGGAGGCTCCCAGAGTGGCCTCCAGGCCCTGGTGACCTGGGCGCCAGCCTAGTTCCAGGGTGCCCAGCACATGGCAGGCACAGTGTCTGTGGTGGAGTCACCAGGAAGTACGGTGGTGTGATGGCAACCCCACGGCAGCCTTGAGCACACCTCCCAGGGCAGGGTGGGGAACCTGCGGCCTGAAGGTCACTGTGGTTTTCTGGGTCCTTAAGTGCAGCCTTTTGGCTGAATCCGGATTTTATAGATCAAATCCTTTTATTAAAAGGGGAGCAGCAGAGAAAGATGAAGCTTTTCTTGCCTCTTTTGGTGCTTAAAATGTAAGAACAATCTTGAAATCGGGAGGCCTAGGACATTAAGAAAATGCACCGCCTGTGAGGCCTCGGTGCTGCCTGCCTTCTAAGACCACCTGCTCTGGGGGAGTCAGGGGTCACAGGCGAGGCCACCAGGGCAGGCTCTGTGCCTCACCCGGCCTGAGGCGCCCTGTGGCTCTGGCAGACAGCCAGGGCTCTGAGTCCCGGAACTTCAGCACTGAGTTGGACACACCAGTTAAGACAGCGCCACGTTGGGGGCCAGGAGGAAGATGGGAGAGAGTTTGTTGGGTGCAAGGCCAGCAGAGAGCGTGCCAACCCCTTCCCCCAGGGAGACAGTGTCGCCTGCAGCCCCTGGCGAGGACTGGGACAGGAGCTGGGTGCAGGGCTGGGTGCTGCTTGCTGCCCTCCCGCATGTGTGAACGGACGCAGACCTGAGGCCTGGCTGCTGGGGGGGATCAGCAGCCTAGTCAGTGCTAGTTACCAAAGGGCTGGGGACAGGTGTGCCGGGTCCTGCCGGAGTCCTGAAGGTAGGGTGGCTTTAGCTGGACTCGACCTCTCGTCCTCAGAGGAGGTGGTGATGCGGCCAGGCTGTCTCCTCTCCTCGCAGGGGCTGCTGGAGGAAGGCAGGTGGTTGATGTCGGGCTCCCTGCGTCAGCCCACAGGGTCACTCGCCTCCATCAGAGGGAGCTGGCCCTATGCCTGCCTCAGACAGTCCCGCTGCTCGGGGCAGCCCCAGCCCAGCGTGGCTGATTCCTCGTGCACACAGGAGACCTTCGGTCCCCTGGCCTGGGTGCGTGTGGGGCGCCTGAGAGCCAGGTGTTAACAGCTCTCCCCACTGTGCCCTTGCAGGTAACTAGGATTTCTACCTCAACCGCGAGACCTATGCAAGGACGGTGTGGACCAAGGCGCCCGCTGCACGGTGCTCGCCGGCCTGCCGGGCTCCCCTGAGCAGCGAGGAGGACGGGAGGACGAGCTCTACTGTGAATCGCGGGACACCCGCAGGAGAGGCTGGGCCTGGTCCAGTTGTACTGTCGATAGTTTTAGATAAAGTATTTATCGTTTTTTAAAAAGTATAAACAATTCTGACTTATTTTATTCCATCTAAGTCGTCAGAGGCAACCTATTAAGAAATATAAATATCTATATATAAGAGGATCTATATAAAGACACGTGCGAAGGGCTGGCCCACCAGCGGAGACGTCGACAGCCTGCCCTGGTGCTATTGTCCCGGCCGCGCCCTCCACCGTGCTTGGTGCTGAGCCTAGACGCTGACCAACGCCGACGCCCGTTCTCAAGCTCCTGCCCGCCCCGTTCCTATACCAAAGGCAAAGGCACGCCCACCCTCCTCATCCCTGCGCCCGCCCGGGCCTTCCCCACCCAACCCCGCACTGTGAACACCCAGACTGTTAGCCCTGGGGCTCAGGATCCTGCCTTTGGCACAGGAACGGCTGGGCAGGCCCCTCCCCGTGTGCGCGGCGACGTGGCCTTGCGGGGCTGAAAGGAGTAGGCCCCACACTCAGCTCTGTGGTCTGTTCTGAGTGGTGCTCTGAGGAGGGGTCGCCCAGGACACCCAGCGGCTGGGTGGGCCTGCATAACAAGTGCATTTACTTTGTATCTCTTTGCTGTCGTGGCTCGGAGCACGCGTGTGATGTGGCAGGTTGGTCGTGGGTCCCTGGTGTTTCTGTATAGGAGAGAGTCACGCTGAGGAGTGACAGTATTTTATAGATGTGATGAGAATTTATACATTTCATAGACTTGACTGCATTTATTTTTAGATGGTATAATGCACAGTGAACTTAAAAAAAAAGAAAAACAAGGGGAAAATCTTTTATTTATTCAAGTGCACAAAAGTGGCCCCTAGGCCAGCCCCACCCGAGACCCTGCCTGGCCACAGCCCCAGGAGCCTGGAGCGGAGCTGCCACCCCTGCCGCGCGTCGCCCGGGCCCGCAAGGCCCCTGTCAGGTTCATGTTCACACCCATCGTGCACGTCTGCAGGTTCTCGCAGCTCCTGTGGGTGCGCCGGGGTGGGATGTGTCCCTTGGAACCTTGTGTCTCTGGCCCCCTGCCCCCCTCCCCACCCCAGCCTTGGGACGGGGTGTGAACAGTAGAGCAGAGCAGAGGCTGAGCTTGGTGGGAAGGCAGGACTGTGCCAGGTGCTTCCAGAGGTTCGTGAAGGGTCTGGGGCTTCTCGGTTGTCTGAGCAGTGGTGTCTGGGGGGAGCCCTAGGTCTCCTGACACAGTCAGCATTGGCCACAGGCCACCTACTGGGGCCAGTAAATGGCAGCAGGTCCTGGCAGGAGGTGTCCTTGACCCCACAGTTTGTGTGTCCAGGCCTCAGTGGGCCTGTTGTCAAGTGCTTGCCCCTACACGGTGGCATTGGGGACCCGCCTGCCTTTCTTTCCTAGAGACTGCTGGCCCTGGCGGTCTGCTATACTCATGTACTCAGCCAGAGCAGGTGTCCCCCTTCCCCAGCACCACCAGTAGAGGGAGCCCTGTGCTGGGCTCCCGGCTGGGGGTGGGCCTGGAAGAACCTGCTTGCCCCTGGGGGCCGTCCCATCTCACTCCCACCCCATCCCCACCAGCCTGTATCTCAGACCCCTCCACCCCAGCAGTAGACTCTGAAGATGGTGCTCCCGACCTGCATTCATACTGGCCAGTCCTCCCTCAGGTGGCCGCTCTGGGTCCCTTCCTCCCTTCACGTTGGTGCTCTCAGCTCGTAGGTGCTGTGCCCTGGCCTTCAGGACAGGGTGGCCACTGGGCCCAGGGAGCCAGGGCTGAGCTGCCCAGCACAGCTCCCTGAGACGCTATGGGGTTGAAGCAGAGAAGGTGGCACGTCCCTAGAACAAAACACATTCTTTCATAAACACTGTACACTTCTACCCACCACCCCAGGGATGCGGGCAGCTCGGGAACCAGTGCAGGTCCTGCTAGTAAGTGCTGGGCTTCCGTGGACGTGCCGCGTGTAGCTCACCCTGCAGAACCAATGTCCATGTATACTTGAGTGTTGGGATACCAAGTACCCACATGTCTGGACGTGCTGGGTCTCAGGTGCAGCTGGCACGGGCAGTCTCAAGCCTGTTGGGGGCCACGCATGCATCCACACACTAACTGTGGTACCGACGTCCACACTGGCCCCCGTTATCTGAGCCCCAGTACTGTGCCCACCCAGATGCCCCCAGAATAGCGTCAAGACGCCACCACACAGGGAGGCAGGCGGCAGGCGCAGGATGACTGTGGGGCCCTGTGGCCCAGGGGTCTGGCACTGGTGCCTGGGCTGGCTTTGCCAGGGCAGCTGTCTCGGGGCGTCGTGCTGCTGACTGTGGGCTGCTACAGGAAAGCCTGGGGGGGGCTGCCCAGTGGCCCTTGCTCAGGAACCCCCTAAAGACTAAGACAGCCCCCTCTGAAGCCCTGTGAAGCGGCTTGCCTGGCCAGCAGGGACTAGCCCGCAAATGGTGACTTATTTATTTATCCATCCCCAGGACGCATCCTTCTGCTCAGGGGTCAGCAGCAGACCCCCCTTCCCACCCACCCGTCATTTGGTCAAATGGTCCATCCACCGGTTGCTTATTTTTCTCATGTCTCAGCCTTTGTTTGTAACTCAAGCTTTGCTGTCTTTACGGTGAACCCTGTATCTGAACTGCGTGCGTGCATTGTCACGGTCCCCTGCGGGCTGCTGCCTGGCCCTTCCCAGGGCACTCCGCCGCATCCTGCGTTTCCACCTCTAGATGCTGTAATAAAGAGACTGTTTTCACTTGGACCTGGTCTGAGAGGTTTATTCCTGGGTGACACAAGGCATCCCTGAAGCGGGACCATCCCCTGGCAGCAGCTATGGGTGCCTAGACTGGCAGAGGTGCCCAGGAGGGTTCACACTGGTCAAGCTGGGGCCCCGGGGTAGCCTTTCCTCCGTCTTCCCTCTGAGGAACTCAAACCAGCTGACGTGGGACCCTGTTGGCAACACGGGTAACACCCTTGGCCTTTACCACGTCCCATGAGGGAGAGGCCAGTCGAGGTTCCGGCCACACCCAAGGGGCAGTGCCCCGAACACCAGGGCTGGGACTACAGTCACCTTAGGATTCCTGCAACCCCACTGCACCCCCATCCCTGGGATCCCAACTGCCCGGACACCGTCCCTGGCTTGGGAGCCTAGGTCTCCCTCAGTGCAGGTGACCCAGCCCCTGCCCCTCAGGCACTTCAACACTGAACCTAGAAGAGACTGCCACCCCTGAGCACCTCCCCTCCCTCAGAGCAAGGGGCTCCCCAGTCCCTCTTCCTTCACTCCACCACCATCCACCACGGAACAGAGGTACCTTTATTTGAATAAAACAAGACACTGGCCCGGGGTGACCCCTCCCCAGGAGTCCGGCAGATTCACAGCTGGTTGAGGGAGACGGCCCCTCGCCATTCACAGCATCGTCTAGCTTAGTCTAGCTGAGTACGTTTGCCCAGTGCAGGACGGGACCCGTGCCAGAGCTCCTGGGAGTGGACGCTCGTGCCTGGCAGCAGCACACAGCACCAAGTGCCAGACCAGTCCAGTGGGTCCCAAGGCACGGGGAGAGCAGCTTGCCGGGTCACTTCTCCAAAAAGGCACCCCCTACCCACCCTCACCCTGCCTTGGGCTTTCGTCTTCAAACCCAAACGCCTCCCACTGAAAATCCAGGCTTAGATGGGGCAGGAGACTGGCCCGTCTCATGCCTTTAAGCTGCTCAGCTGGAACCTGGCTTCTTCAGATATGCCAAACTGCTCCAGGGGGTCCTGTGGGGCAGACGGTGCCGTGAGCCAGGCCTGGAGGACCACCCCTGCCAGCCCCAGCCCCACACGCACCTTGCCTGTCATCTTCTGAATCTCTTTCCTGTAGAAGATGAGGCTTCTCCGCATGAACTCGTAGCTGCAGGAGAGGGCAGCGCTCTGTCAGATTCCCACCTGGCAGAGCCGCTGTGCCCCAGACCCCAACTCTCCCCATACCCCACCGGGCCCCACCTTGCCCGACGCAGAGCCTCCGTCCACTCCTGACACTGCTCCTCGCTGCAGCACTCAAAGTAGTACTTCCTTTCCGGGTCCTCAATGAAGCCTGGGGAGGGAGCCAGTCCCTGCTCTGCCAGCCACAAGGCTCAGCTTCCTCTTGCCGATGCTCCCAAACCATCCCCCTCTGGCCCCAGCATCCAGTCATCCTTCTGCCTGTCATGGGCTGAATTTCGCCCCCAGAACCTAGGAAGATGGCCCTAAATCCTATCTGACTGGTCTGTTCATAAAAGCAAGAAACTTGGGACTCCGAAGCGCACACAGGGAGAACTCCCTGTAAACATCAAGGTGAGGCTTCTACAAAAGAAGGAGCGCCAAAGATTGCCGGCCGCCACCCGAAGCCCACAGACCCAAAAATTGGCCCTAGAAGGAGCCAGCCTTGATCTTGAACCTCTGCCCTAGGAACTGTAGAGAGATGTTTCTGGTACTCAAGCCACCCAGTATGCGTAACTCTTACGGACACCCTGGCAAACCGGGAAAAGCCCCACCGTCCCCTGCACACGTGCATCTCCCACGGAGACCCGGGAGCACCCCCAGTCCGCAGCACCAGGCTCAGCACCCCAGAGAGCGACGGTTCTGGCGGCGGCTCAGGAAGCGTTCGGCCGGCTACCCAACCCGGCCCCGTGCGCACAGCCGGGCTCCCACCGGCGGGAGCCTCCAGGGCACCTGGCAGGTGCGCGGGGCGGCCCGGGGCGAGGGCCTGACCTTGAGCTGCCTGCGGACAAGGGACTCTCGTGTCCAGGGAGAGCCCGCAGCCGCGACCCCCGCGCACTCACTGATGGAGAAGCCGCTGGGCTCTTCCCGGGCGACTCTGCAGCGCTCCAGCAGCAGGGCTCCGACGGGCTGGGGAGACACGGGGCGCCGGCCGTGAGCACGCGGCCCACGGGGACACCCGCCCTGGCCCGCACCCCGCGCCCCTACCTCGGCCTCGTCCGTGCGAAAGTAGAAGAGGAAATTCACCACCAGTTTCACCAGCCGCCGCTTCACCACTGCGGGCACAGAGCGGGCTCAGGGCGGCCGCGGGACCCCGCCCCGGCCCCCCGCTGGTCCGCGCCCCACGCCCCGTCCCCCGGCCCCGCTCACCGCTGCCCTTCTTGGGGCCACGCATGCCCAGCTCGGCCGCCAGCTCGGCCGGCTGCCGGGACAGCGCCTGCAGTTCCTTCTCGTTGTAGCGCATGGCACCGGGGACCCGGGGAACCGTGGGGACCAGGGCGCGGGCCGGGCCGCGGCCGGCGCCAAAAAGGTCTCGGGACGCAGTTCCGGAACCGTTCCCGCTGGCACCACTGGGGGGCGCTGGCGCCCCGGGGACCGCACGTAACCTTGAAATACGAAATAAGCCCGACCAGGGTGGAAGCAGAACCAAAGCACCACCCCTCTGCGACTGGCGGCGCCCTCCCCGACGGTCGCCGGGAGCAAGCGGAGGGCGCAGTAACGTTTCAGGGAGGCTCAGTCCGCCCTCTAGCGAGAGCCACTCCTGCGCTGCCGGGAGCCCACAGACAGCTCGCTGAGAGTTTTGTGCGCACGCGCACCCCGAGTTCCGGCCGCAAGTTTAGCCCCGCCCCCTTGAGCCCTTTCCCTCGCGCCTCAGCAGAGCCTCTGACCCGCACTCAGGACGGGCCGGGCATGCGCACGCGGCAGGCTTCGTCTCGTTTGCCCCGGAAGTGCTTGCTTTGCCCGCGGCGCGCGTGCGCAGAGCCAAGTCGTGGCGGTGGCCCGTAAGGCGGCGACAGCAAGGCCTCAGGCGCGGGTGAGTGGCGGCCCCGGGTGTGGGCGGCGACCGCCGGGATCCCGGAGTTCCCTAGAGGCGGGCGGATGTGGGAACGAGGCGCTTGCGACGGGGGACACAGGCTGAGGGGCGCGCGGGCGGCCTCCCTCCTCCCGCGGATGTCAGGCCTCCCTCACCGGCGCCCCGCGCTGGGCGGGATCCTCCTCCCTGTCCGCTCGGCGCCCTCTCGGCAGACCCGTTAGGGTCCGGTCGGGGATCGCGGCTAAAATGGCCTCAGGCGCCTTCCGTGTATCCCAGGGCTTTTCCGAGTCTTAACTTATATCTGTTAGCTGACTGGCTTTGGGATCGTGGAGGGTCACTAAAGGACACCACGAGCATCTGTTGTCTTAACTGTTAAGACGGGAGTAACAGCCTCAGCTCCACGCCGGGGGCGACCTGAGTCGGTAGCTGGCCCGCTTTGCAGGTGCATCGCCTGACGCTGAGACTTAGGTGCCCGTGTCCGCCGCTCCCATCTGCCCTTTGACAGCACAGAACAGCCGGGAGGACCTCTGAAAAATAGATTGCTTGCTGGGTTTAAGGAGATAATGGTATTTCCACCCCAAACGGCAATTAGTCCCTGATCGCTGGTCCAGTCCCAGGCCCCAGAAGCTGCCTCTCCTCAATTGTTAAAGCCGTTTTCGCTGGTCTTTACTTTCATAAATAACACTTCTTTCTGGATATATCGACTTGTAGATACCATCTGCTGATTTCCTATCGTGGGCGGTGAGATCTTACTTTTCCCTCCCATCCTCCCACTGCAGCGTCACCTTCTGTACTGTAAATGAGTTTATATCAGAATCTTTAGTCAAATTAGGGGTCACATTTTCTAAGTCTGAAAATACTGTTCGCTGATAAACCACGTAATATGTTCAAGCGACTTCTTTGCCCCCCACCACCACCAAGCTAATTAACTTAGGGATTTTCTTTTTTGTTTCATTAGCCTGGTTTTTATTTCACTTGTTATTTTTTTCCTCGAAGCTTCAACGTCTCACACACCTATTCAAGTGTATTTTCCACGTTTTTGATAAAGTGATATCTCCTTCTCCTCCTGCTGGACTCCCAAATCCTCCTGCTCCAAATTGGACTGGTTGCTGTCTAGCCTTGCAGCAGAGCTGTTTTCCCAGACCTTTGTGTCATTTCTCTCCTGGGCTGGCTTCTGTTTTCCATCTTGCCATATCTGTTCTTTTTTGTTTTTTTGTTTTTTTGCAAGTGTGGAATGAAGTTTATTGAGGAAGGACAAGGTAGATTTACAGAACAAGATATAGGTTTACAGAGTAGGAGCAAGATACATTTGCTGCAGGACAGCGAACGGACACCTCTGTTGTAACAAAAGGGCCTCTTTTTTTCTTCGTTCTATCAGAGAAGATCTCCTAGTAGCTTCTGAAATAATAGGTGATTTTTTTTTTTTGAGTCCGTGATTATCTGAAAAATGATTTTATTTTACTCTCGTACTTAGAAGTTTGGCTGGGTATAAAAATCTAGATTGAAAGTTTGTATTCAGATAGCGAAAGCGTTGCTTTAATTTTCAATGTTGCTCTTGAAAGGTCTGACCCTATTCTGTTTCTGATCTTTTGTTTCCATTTTTCTTTGTGTCTAGCAGAAGCCTAAAATTTTCTTTAGTGGTATGAAATTTCCTGATCCATTTATTGAGGGTTTTTTTATTTGTTGATCTGGATGGGTCCTTTCTACCTGGACAATTAGGTCCTTTTTGTCCTGAGGTTTTTTTTTTAATTTCTTTAATAATACTCTTAGTTGTTTCATAATATTCCGCAATTTTTATTTTGTTGGATTTTATTTTTTCCTGTTCTCACTCTGGAATTTCACGTAGGCTCTTGCTTTTCCTCCTATTCTTTTTCAATTTTTTGTTGTTCTTTATGAAAAACTTAACTCTTACCTTGTGGCTCTGGTGTTGAAATTTTTGTTTGGATTGTCCCGTTTTTACTTTTCAGGGGCTTCTTTTTGGTTTAATTTGACTCTTTATCACTTGGCTTCCTGTTCTAGCTTCAGGGCACAGTAACTTCCCCAATAATGAAGAATGTTAGCGACATCTTTGTTAGGGTTTTCATCGAGTTTCTTTTTTCTCAGGTACATCTTGAATATCTGCTGTGCATTAGGCGGTGAGGATCTGCAGGCAGACGTCTTCCTGCCTCCAGTGAATTTACAGCTGAGCCCAAGAAATAGAATTTAGGTTGGGATGAGTCGGTGTAGTCAACCAGAAAGGGACTTTGGAGGAAGGAGTGAACACTGGAGGCCTGGGCAGTCAGGGAAGGCTTCGTGGAGGTGGTGACTCATTGTGAGAACTTGGCTTGTCTTGCTTGATTGGGCCTTCTGTGGGCTCCACATTGCTATTTCACTCTGGGCTGTGACCTCCTTGCCAGCCTGCTCCATGGTCACTTGGAGACATGTGCATGATCCTTTAGGACTCGTGTCAGGAGTCTCTCAAAACAGGTTCTGGCTTCCTGTTTCTGTGCTTGTCCCACAGGGGCCCCAGCCTTCTGGAACAGACTCGGTGGACTAGGGCGTGGTCCCCGGCCTGGCTGGATTCCAGGTGGTGGGAGTGCAGGGAGAGGGCCGGTCCCAGCCGTGGCCACTGCACCTGAGCCGTTACAGTCACTCTCCTCTTTCTCTGCAGGCTTCACCTCAGTCTGCTGAAGCCCCGAGGCCGGCACCATGGACTTCCAGCATCGGCCCGGGGGCAAGACCGGGAGCGGGGGCGTGGCCTCCTCCTCCGAGAGCAACCGTGACCGGCGGGAGCGCCTCCGGCAGCTGGCCCTGGAGACCATTGACATCAACAAGGTGGGCCCTGCCAGGGGGCACACGGAGGGGGCGAGCAGGGGCCTGCGGTGAGGGCGAGCAGGGGCCTGCGGTGAGGGCAGGGATCCAGGATGGCCAGGAAGAGGTGCTGCAGGGCTCTACCCAAGATCTGGCCCCTGCCCACACTGGGCAGGGAGCTCGACCTCGGGACTTGACCCTGGCTTGTGTGGAGACCCCAGTGGGCCTGGGCCAGTTGGTTCTCTGCAGTGGGGCTGTCCTGGGGATCACAGAGTGCTGAAGAGCATCCCTGCCTCCACCCACTCTGTGCCAGGGGCCCTCCCCAGCTGTGACAGCCAGTGTCCCCAGACGTTGTGCTCTGGGATAAGACCCCTGGCATCAGCGTGTGGTTCCCTTTAGACTCTGAAGTTCACCGAGACATGCCGAGCCCTCGCCGTGTGCTGGGTGTCCCCGAAGTGCCCCATGGGCCTGGCTTGTGAAGTGGTTCTGTTACTGTCCCCATCTCCCAGATGAGGAAGCAGGCTCAGAGGGGGATGGCAAGGCTGTGGGTGGTGGAGTTGGGATTTGAGCCCTGGTCTGTCTGCTCTGGTGCCTAAGGTGAGAAGCACACGCCCTGGCACCTCTGCTTCCAAAAGAAGGGAGCCCAGCTGCCCCGGCTCAGGGCCTGCAGGAACATGGGTCTTCAGGCCACTCGTTTGGCCCATTTGCTTTTCTTCTGCCTGTGTCTGGCTCGTGCCAACACTTGGCCCGTTGGTGTGGTTAGGGGACAGACCCCTGGCCCAGGAGATGGTGACCAGCAATGCTGTTCTAGCTCCTATCCCCTTAGACTCAGAATTGCCCAGAATGTGGGCCTAGGATTCCCCAGAGTCAGGCACCCTGGCCCTGCCGAGTTGGCCCCTGCACTTTCATGAGACCCCTGGTGGTCTGCACTGGTGTCACCAAGGCCTCCTGCCGGGCCACAGACCCGTATCTCACCTGGTCCTGTGTCTCAGAGACACTCTACCAGCCACGAAGGACAGCTGAGGAAAGGGCTGTCCCACCTCGGAGTGTCCTGCCACAGGGCAGGGACAGTTCGATGTGGGTATGATCCCCCGCTGTCTAACCGGACTGTTCCTTCCCTCCTCAGGACCCCTATTTTATGAAAAACCACCTGGGTTCGTACGAATGCAAACTCTGCCTGACGCTGCACAACAACGAGGTGCGTTCTCGCGGCTCCTGTGAGTCTGGCCGGAGCCAGGCTTCCCGAGGTGCTGCACTGCCCCACAGCTTCCTCCCCCTGCCCGGCACAGTGTGTCCCTGCAGCTCTGTGCCACCCCGTCCCTGGCACGTCCCGGCCCCCACACCTGAGCCCTGAGACAGTATTACAAGGCTGGACCCACCACTCAGAACTGACCACTCACTCGCTGGGGAGTTCACTGCAGGTCGTAACCTTTTGTGGAAGACATTGATGGCTGTAGGTACAGGCTGAGTCCCCTTGTCCCCAGCTCCGTCCTGGACTCCTGGCCCCTGAAGCCACCACCACTGCCAGTTTGCTGGGTGTCCTTCTTTGGACACTGTTGATACCACGTTCCATATAGCGTGTGTCTGTGAGCAGGAGGTGCAGCGTGAGTGACAAGCACTATAGCACTATTACGTGCCTTTTGTGTCAAGTGTCCCACAAATAAAAACACATCTGTCACTTGGCAGTGGTTTTCCTGCTACGTTGTGGTTTCAAGATCTAGTCAGCTGGGTGTGGCTCCAGGTCACTCTTAAGGGTCGTAAGATTGTCCAAGTGACACTCCAGTGAATAGCCACTGGACCGTCATCCACGTTGGACTAATTCGTTCACTAAGGAGCAGGTTTTGTTAATTTTTTTTGCATGTTGAATGTTTGGTTTGCTTCTGACTCATTCACATCTGCAGACAGGGCTGAAGGGAGCAGTCCTGTAGACCAGGGTCTTCCCCTGCCCCCCGACTCCTGGATCGTTCTCTGGGGCGGGGTGTTCTGGGCACTGCAGGTGCTGAACAGCGTCCCTGCCTCCACCCGCTCCTTGCCGGGAGCACTCCCAGTGTGACAACCACAGATGTCCTCAGACATGGCCCAATGTCCCCTGGGGGTTTGCAGGGTCACCCCAGCAAGACACCCTTCCCCCCCACGGATGCACTGCGTCCTGCCCATGGGGGTATGCTGGAGACGAAACGGCAGGTCACAGAGCACACTGGTTGCCGAGCAGCTGTCCACAGCCCAGGTGGGTCTAGCTGTGCTCGGTGCAGTGTCCCGCACTCCTGAGGCTTCCCGTCTCCCTCTGCAAACCGGCTAGAACTGGTTTCCTCAGCACAGGTCAGGTGCCCGCTTTGCTCCAGGCCCCTGCAGTTATCCCTGCGGACAGGCCAGCCTGGCTCTTCTCTGGGCCCCACTCACGGCAGGCCTTGGCGAGGGCTGCTGGGCTGGGTGGCGACGGCTCCACTTTGGAGCAGGGACCTGCCCCCTTTGCCTGTGCACTTGGCCTTGACTCGTGTTTCCTTGTCCACCCCAGGGGAGCTACCTGGCACACACCCAGGGAAAGAAGCACCAGACCAACTTGTGAGTACCTCACGCTCGTGCCCCCGACCCGTGGCTGACGCTCGCACCCCCGTGAGCCCTGCCGCCCCGGCTCCCAAGTGGTGGTGCCAGAGGGAGGTCTCCCATGGGTGTTGGAGAGCAAGGAGCTGTGGCGAGAACCCATCACTGTCTCGTCCCCAGAGTAGATGAGCTCCAAGGTCGGGGCGGGGTGACTGCCAGCACCAGGGCCTGTGGCCTTGGTGGTCTGGCATGGGGAAGGGCCCCATTGCCACATCTGTCCTGCCCGCAGGGCCCGGCGAGCAGCCAAGGAGGCGAAGGAGGCCCCGGCCCAGCCCGCGCCTGAGAAGGTCAAGGTAGAGGTGAAGAAGTTTGTGAAGATCGGCCGCCCGGGCTACAAAGGTGAGTCTGTGCAGGAGTGGCGCCGGCTGGCAGCTGCTCCGCAGCGTGAATGGTCTCTTTGGGCTCAAGCGCAGGAGGCAGGACCTGACGCCCTTGTCCCTGAGCCTCAGAGCCACTGTGCTCTGGCTTGTGAGGCCATCTCTCACCCTCGCGCAGCCTCTCACCGCTGTCCAGGATGCTGGGTGAATGTCTGTCCCGCCCAGCAGCCCTTCCCTGGCTGAACCAGGGTCCACACCCTCCTTGCCCCGCTGGCCGGGGCACGTGGAGCTCGGCCTCCCGTCTGCGCTTTCCTGTCGGGGCATCGCGGAATCTCTTGGGAGTTCCTTACACTCCACGCAAAGTGAAAGCAGCGGGAGGGCACTGGGACCCTGGTACAACTTCATCACCTCAGGAGAAGACAGGGAGAGGAGTCTGGGAGCAGCTCACCAACTGGGACTGTCTGGGCTTGGCGGTCCCAGCAAGCTGGGCGGGTGGCCAGGGTGGACCAGGGATTGAGTTGTGCGAGTCGCAGAGGGAGGAGGGCCATCTCCTAGCCAGTGCGCTTCACAGACGCTGGGGCGTGCTGTGCACCTAGCGCCGCACATGGGACACCGCAGTGCCTACGTGACCAATGTGGGCAGGCCATGGCAGGGTCCTAGGTACGTCCTCTGCACACTGGGGAGACAGATGTGCCCTGGGGCCGTGTGGGGAACAGCCAGGAGGTAGGTGGCCCTGCAGGGATGGGGCCACCACCCCCAGCAGCTGAGCTGTGATGTGCAGGGGTTCAGGCTGGCCTCACTCTGGTGGCAAAGTGGCCTCTCCCAGACACGAAGTCCCTGGCTCCTGCTTGGTGGTGTCCTAGCGTCCAGGCATAAGGGGCAAGGCCGATGCCAGGACCTCTAGGGGCTGTGAGGCTAAGCACCCTGTTGGATGGCAATTCTGGTGGGCTCTGGGGACGGGGCCCACCTTCCAACCCCTGCCTGGGTGATCTTGGGCAGGTGACCTGGCCCTGGCACACCTGTGCTTCACCTGTAGCACAGAGCACCAGGCCCAAGTGAGCCCATCCAGCCCCGGAACCTCCCTGGCATCCTGCCCTCCTGTTGAGTGGGCGGAGATAGCTGGGGAGGAGCCGGCCCTGACCCAAGGCCCTTGTGTGTTGCAGTGACGAAGCAGAGGGACTCGGAGATGGGCCAGCAGAGTCTCCTCTTCCAGGTGAGATGAGGCCCCCAGGTGTCGGGCATGAGTGGAGGGGTTCCCAGAGGTGCCCCCTGAAGGGCGGTGCTGCCACCTGGCCGTGTCCCCACAGATTGACTACCCCGAGATCGCCGAGGGCATCATGCCGCGCCACCGCTTCATGTCCGCCTACGAGCAGAGGATCGAGCCCCCCGACCGGCGCTGGCAGTACCTGCTGATGGCCGCAGAGCCCTATGAGACCATCGCCTTCAAGGTAGTATGGCTGCTGGGGCCCCCCAACACCCCATGGCACGTGGGATCAAGGAGGGTCTGCACAGTCCAGGCGGGGGCGGCTGCCAGCCCACTCCAGGGCGCCCCTCCCTTCGGCTGGAGGTGTCTCCACTGAGCGCACCCTTCTTCCCGGGGAGGTGCTTCTAGTGACTCCCACTGTGGCCATGAAGTGCAGACCCGGATCTGTGAAGCCTTGGCCAGGGGACTTAACCCCCAGGGGCTACCGTAACCTGTGTCCCGTGCCTGCACTGGGCAGCAACAAGTAACAAAACTGCAGCCTCCTCCGGGTGGCAGGATTGGCACGCAGCTGAGCCAGAATCTGCCCCAAGTCTGTGTCACCTCAAAACTGAACCTTGTCCCCCTACAAAAAGCCGTATCAGGCTGGGCCTCCCTGAGGCTCCGAGGAGGGATCCCCTTGCGCACCTGGGAAGCTGGCGCCTCCGGCTCTGTTGAGCTCTCTGCCCGGATGGCAGCCCTGCAGCCTTGGGCCCTCGTCCTGAAGGCCAGGGACCAGGAATCTTCTCTGTCACCCTGCCCCCAGGTGCCGAGCAGAGAGATTGACAAGGCTGAAGGCAAGTTTTGGACTCATTGGAACAGGGAAACCAAGCAGGTCAGTTATGCAGGCCCTGGGCAGTTCGGGCCTTTTGGCGGGACCCTGCCTGGCCATGTCCTCGTGCCCAGGGCCCTGCCGAACCTCTTTGTTTCTCTCTAGTTTTTCCTCCAGTTCCACTTTAAAATGGAAAAGCCCCCGGCTCCGCCCAGCCTCCCTGCTGGGCCTCCCGGGGTGAAGCGGCCCCCACCCCCGCTGATGAACGGGTTGCCCCCAAGACCGCCGCTCCCCGAGTCCTTGCCGCCACCCCCGCCAGGAGGCCTGCCTCTGCCACCTATGCCTCCCACGGGGCCTGCACCCTCAGGGCCCCCAGGACCTCCCCAGCTGCCCCCGCCAGCCCCCGGGGTCCACCCCCCAGCACCAGTGGTCCACCCTCCGACCTCTGGGGTCCACCCCCCAGCTCCTGGGGTCCACCCCCCAGCACCAGTGGTCCACCCCCCCACCTCTGGGGTCCACCCCCCAGCCCCCGGGGTCCACCCTCCAGCACCAGTGGTCCACCCACCAGCATCTGGGGTCCACCCCCCAGCTCCAGGGGTCCACCCCCCAGCTCCAGGGGTTCATCCACCGGCCCCAGGGGTCCATCCTCCATCAGCTGGGGTTCACCCCCAGGCCCCTGGAGTGCATCCCCCAGCTACTGCAGTTCACCCCCAGGCCCCAGGGGTGCACCCGCCAGCCCCAGGGATCCACCCCCAGCCTCCTGGGGTCCACCCCTCAGCTCCTGGGGTGCATCCTCCAGCTCCTGGGGTTCACCCCTCAGCTCCTGGGGTCCACCCCCAGCCCCCTGGAGTCCACCCCTCAAATCCCGGGGTGCACCCAACTCCCATGCCTCCCATGCTAAGGCCCCCACTCCCCTCCGAAGGCCCAGGGAACATACCTCCTCCTCCCCCAACAAACTGAAGAGCTGGCCCCTGGCCCAGCACCCCTGGTGTTCTGTGTCCCTGCGTTTTCCCACTAGAGAAATCCTGTCTTTTATACTGTCCCGAGCTCATTAAACAGCTTCCCCTGTGCCTGGCAGGACTGGTGTGTCGGCGGCTGTGGGACCCAGTGGGCTGCTAGTGGATGCTAGGTGTGCTGGGTGGGGGCCCACCACTACCACGCACAGGGCAGCTCAGGGCCAGGACTAACTGGGGGGACCCTGCAGCCCCCCAGGAGACACTTGTGGGTGGCCAGGGTGGCAGCTGGTCCCTGAGAGGCCGCCCTGTGGAGAACAGACCTGTCAGCCAGGAATGGGTTTGGGAGCCCATCCTCAGGGAGGGGAAGAGCAGACTCCTCGCTGCCCTTTGGAGTGTCTAGGCAGCCGCCGGGGGTGTGGAGATGAAGCTGAATTTGGGGCCGCCATCCTCTTCCAGGCCCACCCACCTGCAGGCCAGAACACAGGACATCTGGTCTCTGCCCTCCCGGCGCCACCCCTGCACAGACCCGCCACTGTCTAGTCTGCCGCCCCCTCCGGAGGGGAGAGCCCCTCAAGGACAGGGTTTGACACGTCCCTCGCAGGCTGAGAGGGGAGATAGGCTGCCAGCCGGCACAGAAAGGATTCTTTGAGAAGGTCACTCAGGCCTGGGCTCTGGGGGCGCTGGGCATCGTCCCCCAAGGTCACATGGAGGAGATAGGGCCTGCCCTCCTCCTGCACAAACATCCCACCCTTGGCTGGGCCCATTTAAGCCCAGGCAGCGCGGCCCTGGCAGCACCCATGATGCGGGGCCTGCGTCTCCCTCGCCTGGCTCTGCTGCTGTCGGCCATGGGGGCTCTGCTGGTGGCCGAGACCCCGCGAACAAAGCAGCCAGCCACCAGCACAGGGGGTCTCATCTTCCATGAAGACTGGGACTGGCCGCCAGGCAGCCTGCAGGACCCCTTGTGCCTGGTGACCCTGGGTGGGGGTGGAAACCACAGCAGTGCCCCCCTATGGGTGACGGGGTCCCTACGCAGCTATGAGCGGGCCTTCCTGGGGGCTGTACAGCGGGCTCACTGGGGCCCCCGAGACCTGGCCACCTTTGGGGTCTGCAGCTCCAGCGACAAGCAGGCCACCCTGCCCCTTCTGCAGCGCCTGGGGACCTGGCTGGGGACGCCAGGGGGGCAGCGGCTGCTGGTCCTACACCTGGAGGAAGGTAGGTGGGGGCCCAGAGGGCAGCGCCACCTGCATCGTTTAAGGCAGCTGGGGTCCTCCCAAGGGAGACTGGGTGCTGGGGAGCCCCACCCCTCACAATCCATGGCCTGGGAGGTGGTCACGGTGATCTTCCTATCTGGGATCAAGTCCCCATACCCCGCTCTCAGACCCGCCCTTCCCACAGTGCCCGGGAAGGTGTCACTTGCCCCACCCACAGAGTCCAAGGATATGTGGCCACCAGAGCTCCGGGATTCCTCAGGCAGCCTGCCCCCCCCTGAGATCCCCCACCCAGAGACCCCAAGGCTGCAGCCCCACCCCAACCCTGCCATGGCCACCACCCACCGGTCACTTCTCTCTGGCTGCAGGAGGCAGCAAAGGGGGCCGCCAGTGTCCCTCCCTTCGGGGTCCAGAGCAGCAAGAATGGATCCCAAAGGCTCCCTGCCAGAGTGGGGGCTCTCCCTGCAGGGCAGGTTGGGAAGGAGCCTGGGCCTCCGTGGCTCAGGTGTCCCCTTGTCCTGGCTGCAGTGACCTGGGAGCCGACACCCTTGCTGAGGTTCCAGGAACCCACACCTGGAGGAGCCAGCCCCCCAGACCTGGCGCTGCTGGTGCTGTACCCAGGGCGGGGCCCCGAGGTCACTGTCACTGGTGCAGGGCTGCTGGGCGCCCAGGTACTAGGGATGTGCATGCTCTGGGTCCTGGGAGTCCTCACGTTGCAGGGGAAGGGGGATGGATTTGTTAAAAGGTGGACGCTTGACAGCAGGGCTGAGTCAAGTCTGGGATTTGAAGGGGTGGTGGGAGGAAGGGATGGACAGCAGGGCTGGGCAAGTCGCTGCTGCCTCCCCAACCCAGCTGGGCCGGGCCCATCCCGCAGAGCCTCTGCCCGTCCTGGGACACTCGCTACCTGGCGCTGGCCCTGGACAGCCCAGCTGGGGCCTGGAACGGCTCTGGGCTCGCCCTGACGCTGAGGCCCCGCGGAGACGGTAGGTCCGCGGAGAGGGGCTGGGCGTCAGGTGGGCTGCCCAGGGCCCCAGCGCCTGAACCAGTCCCGCGCCCGCCCGCCGCAGGTGCCCCCCTGAGTACAGCCCAGCTGCAGGCGCTGCTGTTCCGCGACGACCCCCGCTGCTTCACGCGGATGACTCCCGCCCTGCTCTTGCTGCCGCGGTCCCAGCCCGCACCGCTGCCCGCGCATGGCCAGCTGGACACGGTGCCCTTCCCGCCGCCCAGGTGCGCACAGGCGGGGAGCAGGGGGCGTGGGCCGGCGGGGGCGGCGCTGCCTGGCACCCGCTCTCAACTCCCTCCACTGCGGGTTTCAGGCCGTCCCGGGAGCCCGAAGAGGAGCCGCCGCCCAGCACCGACCCCTTCCTGGAGACGCTCACGCGCCTGGTGCGGGCGCTGCGGGGCTCTCTGGGCCCCGCCTCGGCGCGGCGCCTGGCCCTGGACCCGGGATCGCTGGCCAGCTTCCCGCAGAGTCTGGTCAACCTGTCGGACCCCGCGGCACTGGAGCGCCTGCTCGACAGTGAGGAGCCGCTGCTGCTGCTGCTACCAACCACCGCGGCCACCGCCGGGGACCCCGCGCCACCGCAGGGCCCCGCGTCGGCGCCGTGGGCCGAGAGCCTGGCGCGCCGCGTGGCTGCTGAGCTGCAAGTGGCGGCCGCCGAACTGCGCGGCCTCCCGGGCCTGCCGCCGGCCGTGGCCCCGCTGCTTGTGCGCCTGCTCGCGCTGTGCCCGGGCGACCCCGGCGGCCCTGGTGGCGCGCTGCGCGCACTGCTGCTCCTGAAGGCGCTGCAGGGGCTGCGCGCAGAGTGGCGCGGGCGGGACCTGCGCGTGCCGGGGCGGGCGCAGCGCAGTGCGGGGACCGCCACCACCGACGGGCCGTGCGCACTGCGCGAGCTCAGCGTGGACCTCCGCGCCGAGCGTTCGGTGCTCATCCCCGAGACGTACCAGGCCAACAACTGCCAAGGCGCGTGCGGCTGGCCGCAGTCCGACCGCAACCCGCGCTACGGCAACCACGTGGTTCTGCTGCTCAAGATGCAGGCGCGCGGGGCCGCCTTGGCGCGCCCGCCCTGCTGCGTGCCCACCGCCTACGCGGGCAAGCTCCTCATCAGCCTGTCGGAGGAACGCATCAGTGCGCACCACGTGCCCAACATGGTGGCCACCGAGTGCGGCTGCCGGTGAGCGCTCGCCTTGCGGACCGCTGCCCCCGAGAAGCCCAGCGCGCCCCTTCCCGTATTTATTCGGATCCCAGGCATTGCTCCAATAAAGGCCAGAAAGCACCGGGCTGGGGTGTCCGTGCGTATTCGAGAGCCCGTGGGGCCCCTCTGCACGTGCTCTTCTCGCGCTCCCGCTCTCTCCCCATCGGAAGCACCCCGACCTCCTCATTCAGGCCCCGCGTGTGGCTCCGGGCTCCAGGCGCAAAGGAGTAGGCGACGCGGCGGCCGCAACACTCGCTTTTATTTCGCTGGAGCCGCGGGACACCGCGGGGCGTCGAGAAGGCGTCAAGGCACTCGTGCGCAGGACCCAGGCCTGCTCAGTCCCGCCCCTTGCCTGCACGGTGCTTGTGGCGGCCCTGGGGCCGGTCCTGTTCGTCGGGGCGCCGCGGGGAGGCCCAAGCCTGCCTCTTCCTGTGCTCCACGTCCCTGGAGTCCCGCGCCCACGACCGACGGCCTCCTTCGCGCGCCTCCCAGCGCCGGGGCTCGGCTTCCCGGGGCTCCCTGGCTGCCCGCGGTCTCTCCTTCCTCGGCCTCTCCTCCTTCCGCGGCCTCTCCGCCTTCCTCTCCTGCTTTCTCTCCTCCCTTCTCGGCCTCTCCGCCTTCCTCGGCCTCTCCTTGGGTCCTGGGTCTGCGAGGGGCGCGCGGTCCTCCCCGGGTTCCCCCTCGTCCTTCTCTGCAGCCTCCTGACTCCCGGGAATCTCAGGCTTGTTCCCTGGCTTCGCCTGGGGTGCAGGCGGCCCGGGTAGGGGTGCCCAGGCCGTGGGCTTAGGCTGCAATGCAGACAGCGCGATCTTGGGGTCAGTGCCCACCTCCCCCGAGGCCCGGCTCCCTTCCCCCCATGAAGGCCCCACTGCCCGCTGTCACTGGGAGGTAGCGCTTACCGGGGGTGCCTCTGGCTCTTTTGGGGCTGAGCTTGGAGGGACCCACGACTCCAGGGCAGGCACGGGGGCGACCACCTCTCCAACCACGGCGTCTAGAGGGATAGGGTCGGGATGAGTCATCCAGGGCGGAGCGACTGACCACACCGTCCATCCCTCCCTCGCCCCTAGAGCCCGCCTCCTCGGGACAAATGGAGCCAGTGGCGCACGCCACCGCGTGGGCTGAGGCTGGCTGGCCGGGATCCCTCTGAGAGAGCCGCTTCCCTCGGAACCTTCCTTTTTCCAGTCACAAAAGGACTGGTCATTCTTTCTCTGCGGGCTGTAGGAGCGTCCCCACAAGGGAGGGACGCAGGCCTGCCCCTCGAGACTCTCACTAGCCGTCCTTAGCGCACAAGACAGGCCGCAGAACAATATGGAAAGCGTTGCACGAGGTCCGTGGGGAGGCGAGGGCAGGCTCACGTGGGACAGGGGCGCCCAGGGCGCACCCTGGAAGGGGAAGAGCCCCCACAAGGTCAACAGTGGGACCCAGGCCTGACCATGGGGCGCACCAGGTCCAACCCTGCGGACGGAGTGCACAAGGTAGGGGCGCGGGAAGGGAGGTCCCCGCACAAGGCCCACCGTGGGGTGAGAGGGCGTGCGAGGCTGGTCGCTTAAGGGGAGATGCGCAAAGCTCTAGGGAGGGATGCAGGCCTGGCTACCGGGGCGCACAAGACCCTGCCTGGAGAGGAGGCTCCCAGCCCCTGCCCTTGTGGCCCTTCTCTGGAGAGGTGGGCGGGCGCTCAGGTAGACCCCAACCCCGCCCCGCCTTTGGGGAACCCAGCTCACCGCGGCACAGCTGGAAAGCTGAGCCCAGCAGCGCCACCAGCGAGGCCAGCACCAGGCACTTGTTGAGCGTCATGTCTCCCCAGGGCAGCTCCTCGCTCAGGGCCGGGGGCGGTGGCGGTGGCGGCGGCTGCGGGGGCGGCGCCGCCTGTGCCTTCTTGCGCGCAGGGGCGCTCCGAGGGGCTGCGGGGGCAAGGGTAGGCTGCGCTCTGGCCACGGGTCTGAGCAGCCCTCGCCCACCGCAGGCGCAGGGAGCAAAGGGTGAGCTGCATCCTGAACCCAGCTCCACCCCGCCTGGCTGTGTAGCCCTGGGCAGCTTCCCTGGGTCGCCCAGAGCTCCTGGAAGATAACTTGCTGGAGCTTAGGGCACCTTAGCTGCTGTCTTCACGCATTAGTCGAGGCTCCCAGCACATTTCGTCACTACCTGCCACTCCTGGACGCCACCCAGCCAGAAGCCCTGGCCGCATGCCCCCTTCCCACCTCCAGATCCAAGGACCCAGCCCCAGGCACCTGCCCCATGCTGTCCCATGCCCACCCTCCACCTCACCCACACCCCCTGCAAACCCACTTGCTCCAGGTTTCAGCCTCTCCTTCCCTGATCCTGGGGCCCCCCTGGCCGCGGGCTCCTTTTCTGTCTTCTTGGGCCTCAAATCCGCACCGCCACCTTCAGCCATGGGCTCCTGAGTGTCCTATGGGAATCGTGAGATGTTCTGGGTGTTTCCTTCCAGCCCCAGAACCTTCCCATGGGCTTTAGAAACTCACTCCCCCCTTGACGTGCGTGTCCCTGGCTCGGGCTGAAACCCGGAGGACCCAGCTACTCACGTGGGGCCAGCTGCTGGGGTCGGCCAGCCTGGGCGTCACTGTTGGTGGGAATGGAGGGAGAGTCAAGGTGGCAGGGACCCCCAGGCCAATCCTGCCCTCTCCCCCTGGTCCTGCTGGGTGGGCGACTGTTTCCGTGTCATAGGCAGGAAAGCAGACGGGCTCAGAGACAGCCTTGCCCAGAAGCGAATATGGCTTCAGTGGCAAGGTGGGATTTGAGCTCGGGCATGTGTGGACCAGCACCTGCGTTCCTTAGGGACACTTTACAGACCCCTGGGGCAGAAATAGGGGCCTGGGGTTGGGGGAAGGGAGCACAGTTCAAGCCAGTCCAACATGGAGACTGCACCCTGGTCTCTGAAGCTGAGCCGCCTGGCTCTACGGCACCACTGGGGACAGGCGTCATCCCGCCAGCGCCCGGAGGTACCTCGAGCCCTGTTGTCCTGTGGCTCAGCCAGCGCAGAGAGGTCCTCGCCAGCCTGGCAGCTGCCCAGGCCTCCATCCAGCTCCTCCCAGCCTCTGGTCGCCATGGAGACGGCCAGAGCCGGGCCGCAGGTCCAGAGCGCCTGGGAAAAGGAGCGAGGTGGGAAGAAGTGTCTGGCACGTACTGAGCCCCTGCCACGGCCTGGGCCTGACCCGTGGGCTCTGCGGACACAGGTTCGCCGGCCCCTGCTCTCCTATGTCCCGGCCCTTGTTCTCAGCCTGGGGCATCCTTCACTTGGCAAATTCATCCTCATGCCAGGTGTGGCCCTGCGTGCCTGCCTTGGGACCCCTCCCTAGAGCCCAGCCTCTCAACACCCATGAGCACGTTAGCAAAGACTGCTCGGGCCCAGAACAGGCTGGAGCCCACCCAAGGTCACACAGCAATGAGTCAAACCAGAACCCTTAGCCCCAGGGTCGGCTCATGTTCTCTGAGACCAGGGACTATTTTTATCTGGTGCCCAAGGCCAGCGGGATAGGCCAGCGGGTGGCATGGCCCCTCCCAGGCCTTTGCTCTCACGGGGTCTCCCTCCACGCCCTCCCGACTTGCTATTCCTGGCACCCGGACCCCCTGTCTGACCCTGTGAGTCTAGAGGCACGAGCCCCGGCGGCCAGGTCCAGCCTGGCTCTGTTCCCCTGTGCCAGATAAGGAAACTGAGGCTGGAGACCAGGCTTTGGCTGAAGGCTGCGTGAGCTTTGAAGTCAGACCCTGTTTTTTGGGGTCCCTGTGGCCTCCAGCTGCCGGCAGTAAAGTGTCCCCATCCCTGGGGCTCCAAGGCCCGGAAGGGGCCTGGAGCGTGGAGTGGGGGAGGGGCCTCACAGGCGGGGGAACCTGGTGTGCAGCCCCTTGGTGTGTGTGTATGGGGGACAGCCACACGAGTTGAGGACCCCCGTGGACCTTGGCGACACCCTCCCAGACCTGGGGACCCACACCACTGCCCAGGCCACCCCCAGCCCCGCTTACCCCCCAGCCGCTGCGCTGAGCCTTGTGGCCAGGATGGAGTACAGAGAGGGTGGCCCCGAGACAGACAGCAACAGGTGGCCGGACGCAGCCGTGTGGGCCAATCAGCACGGCCTCAGAGCAAGGGGGTGGGGCTAGCACGAAGTCATGGCCAGGGAGTCCCCCACCCACCTGCTATTGCAGCAGGACAGGGCATTAGCCTGGAGAGGGGACCCCGCCCCTATTTCAGCCCAGAGCCGCTGTCAGGCCAGGGAGACTTGCCCCCTCTCTCCCCGTGGGGGGCTCGGCAGTTGCCCACAGGGATGGAGGAGACCCTAACCCGTGACCGGCAGTGCCCAGGGACAGTAGGGAGGGCTCCCTGGAGGAGGAGGCGTCTCCATCAGTACGTCCTACATACCTGCAGCAAAAGAGCTGCCTGGAATCCAGGCTGTGCTGGCACTGGCGGAGGAACCCAGGGACCTGTTTCCCCATCTAGAAGGGGGGACCACTGCCTCCCAGGGTGGTAGCAGGGTGGAAGTGAGCTAACCCTCGCTGTATGACCACCCGATAGGCGTGGGCTGCCTCTGCGTATAGTTCTTCATCGTTCCACCTGCTCACACACCGATACCTTGGTTGGATCAGTCACCAAACACAGTTTGGGGACCAACACCCAGAGGCGAGGCCCCTTCTCCTCACACCCTATTGGGGACACCAGGTACCCAGGCGACATCACTTGATGCAGGTGGGGTCCCCAGGTTCCGCATGGCTGATCACCGTCTCCCCTTCACACCCTCTTCTTAGCCCAGCCTGCCTTCGGGGACGGCAGGAGTGTTTCATCTCCGCCTCCTGGAAAGGGGGTGTCCACACCTCGGACATGAGGTTCTTCTGGGAGGGAGACGCCCCCGTACCTTTTAGGAGATGGCTTTGAGAGAGGAAGCCAGTACCGCAGGGCGGAGACGGCCGCAGAAGCCACATCATTCCTGGGGAGTCAAGAGAGACTCCCCAGTGGGTGTCTGGAACCTCATGTCTCCCCAACATCGGGGGCTCCCTAGTCCATGCCCTGCTCTGCTGAGCAGCATCTCCCCCCACACCACTGGGCACCCCCGCAGCTCACCCAAGCCCTTTACGCCAGGTTGACCTGGAGGGGTCATCCTTCCGCACCCTGCTCCCCCTGTTGTGGGTGGAATCGTGTCTCCAAAAACTCATGTCCAAGTCCCGACTCCTGGGCCCCCAGAAAGTGATTGTATTTGGGAATGGGGTCTTTGTAGATGGAACTAGTCGAGATGAGGTCAGACTAGAGTGGGGTGGGCTGAAATGCGGGTGGTGTCCGCACGAGAAGAGACACAGCGTCACTTAGAGACACAGCAGAAGCCACGTGGAGACCGAGGCAGAGGCTGGAGTGATGTGGCCACAAACCTAGGGACACCTGGAGCCCCCAGAAGCTGGGAGAGACGGGAGGACCCTCCCCTGCAGCCTCTGGAGGGAGCTCGGATGTGCAGACATGTCGATTTTGGACTTCCCGGCCTCCAGGATGACGACAGGAAAAACTCCTGTTTTTTTAAGCCCCGCACTGTGGCCGCACCCCCTGAAACTTCATTCCCCCCACGTGGCTGTGCAGAGAAACCCAGCACCCCTTTTCTGGGGGGCTCCAGGCTTCCTCTCAACCCCCAAGGGTGCATTCCGAGACCTGGACCCAGATGTTTGTGCCCCATCTGGAAACCGAGGGCCACTTTGGGAGCCCCGAGGGGAACAGGGAAGTGGATCTTGGCGGTGAGTCACCACCGTTAAAAATCTTGAGCAAACACAGCCACCAAGAAACCCGACAAACCAGCCCACCCGCATAGCGAAGGCACAGGCGTCCCTGTCCCCTCTTGCACCCGGTGCAAAAACAGCTCTAGTTCCTTCCTTTCCACACACGCCAAATGCGCACATTTAGAAAAGACAGATAAATTGAAAAAAAATTTTTAACACCTGTCGTCTTACCAAGCAGAAACAGCCACTATGGAATAGTTCAGTGTTTTTTCCTTCCCTCTGACATTTGTTTTCATAACTGTTAATTTTATTACTAGTTGCATATTTATTTTTATAAAACAGAGCGATCATCCTTCCTGAAGGTCTAAACATCTTGTTTGGTAATGTAGATTTTTTTCCCTACCTCTTTAAAGTGTATTATGGCTTGGCAATTCCTCAGAAAGCTAAACACAGAAGGACCATATGAGGCAGAAATTCTACTCCTGGGTACCTCCTCGAAGGGATCGAAAGCAGAGAATCAAACAGGCGCCGCACGCCCACCTTCCCAGCAGCACAAGAGAAGAAACAGCCCAAGTGTCCACCGACACGAGTGGACACACGCAACGTGGCCCATCCACGCACTGGAGCATCCCTGAGCCAGGAACAGGGACGAGGCTCTGACACAGGCCACAGCGTGGAGGGACCTTGAGGACGTCGTGCTCAGTGCGAGACGCCAGACACAGAAGGACACACGTTGTATGAATCATTTTATCTGAAATGTCCAGAACAGGCAGATCCAGAGAGATGGGATGTGTCGTCGTGGTCGCCAGGGGCTGGGGAGGGGATGGGGGTGACTGCTGATGGGGACAGCTTCCTTTTATGGTGCCACTTAACTTTTCAAGGAGCTACCAGACTGTTTTCCAAAGTGGCCACACCATTTTACTCTCCCACCCGCGGCGTAGGAGGGTTCCACTTTCTGCACATCGGACACTTGTCATTTTCCAATTTGTGTGTTTGTTTGATGGCCAGCCTGGTGGCTGTGAAGCCATGTGACCTCGCTGTGGCTTCGATTTGCATTTCCCTGGCTGACGGCATTTTTCCGTTCCCGGGACCTAGCAGTTTCTCCCTTGGGACGCCTGTCCCAGGAAGCTCAGCTCTCCCAGAAGCAAAGCCCAGACTCGAACCCGGGACTTCAGAGAGACTTCTCTGCAGGCTTTGTTTTGAAAGAGCTGGAGGGATTCTAGGCAGGGCCCTGCTGCAGCGAGTTCTCCTGGGGCCTGGGCAGGTCTCAAACCTTATTAATAGAAGGTCCCTGGTGTGGGTCATTTGGTGATGTTGACATTGAGCTAATGTGAGAAGAAACTAAAATATGCAAACTCATTTCTCCCGGGGCAGAAGCAAAATAGCAAAACAGAGGCCACCTGTGACATCATCCACCCAAGCTCTTTCCTCCTGCCTCCCTCCTGGGCCCAGAACGGGGCCTCACCAGGCACACTCTGCCTGGCGTTCGGGACCCTGTGCCCACCCATAACCTCACCACGCCCCAGTCTGCAGGGCGAGGCTGGCGGGTTCCGAGGGATCTGAGGCTTTCCCTCTGCCCCCACTAATCCTCTCACAAGATCTGTTGTCAGAGATGGTTCTAGATTTTTCCCTGATGTCAAAATTTTCTCCAAGAGTCACCTAGGCCTCCGAACCGGTTCTGCTAATTTTGTAAGAGGCAGCGGCGTCTGAGAGCGTCAGCTCTGGATGTCCACTGCCCAGATTCGAGCCCTTGCTGCTCTGCCGCTTCCCGGCTGTGCCTCAGTTTCCCTTCCTGTGAAATGGAAACATAACGGAGACCCCAGCTCATGGGCTTATTGTGAGAATTATGCCAAGCGGTTGGGCGGGTGCCTGGATCCTGGGAAGGGCAGTTGTTGTCATTTCTGTCTTGGATGACTGGCCACGGCAGGACCCTTCCAGCCCCTACAAGACAAAACACCCCCACCGGACGTCCCCAGGGGCCCTTGGGACTTGCCATTGACATGCGTGAGAACTCGGGGGAGTGCCAGGCAGGGGGTGTGGGTGGCCGCCTTCCCTGTCCCTGCAAGGCTAGCGCCCCGACCTCGTTAGGGTGTCCACCCTCCTTGTCCTCAGGGAGAGGTGGCCCCGTTCCTGGGGTGACTCCCAGGCTGGGTCTTTTAATAGGAGAAGTGAGACCTTCTATGGCCGTCCTCTCTCTGCTATGGTGACATTCAAGATGGCAGGGGTGACATGCAGTGCCCCCATCGGCCAACAAGGTCACAGAGGGAGAGCAAGAAATAATCCTTCCCTGGTTTGCAGGAGTGTTTTAACTTTAATTTTTTTTATTGTAGTAAAAGATACACAACAAAATTTACAATCTTAATTTTTAAGTCTACAGTTCAGCATTGTTAAGCACATTCATGCTGTTGTGCAATCGTCACCACCCTCCACTTCCAGAACATTCTCATCTTCCCAAACTGATGCTCTGTCCCATGAAACACTCACTCCCCATCCCCTCCCCAGCCCCTGGCACCCACCACTCTACTTCCTGTCTCTGTGGATCTGACAACTCCAGGGACCTCCTATGAGCAGAATCACACAGGATTTGTCCTTCTGTGTCTGGCCTCTCTCACTGAGCACGATGTCCTCAAGGTCCCTCCACGCTGTGGCCTGTGTCAGAGCCTCGTCTCTTTTCGTGGCTGTGTGATATTCCGGCATATGGATGGACCACGTGTTTGTCCATCCATTCGTCCATGGACACTCGGGTTGTTTCCGCCTTTTAGCTCCCATGAATCCTGCTGCTATGAGCCTGGAATAGGAGAGAAAGAAA
>CAUYSK010069829.1:0-46151 GCA_963575035.1 Avahi laniger
GCATGGTGGCGCATGCCTGTAGTCCCAGCTACTCGGGAGGCTGAGGCAGAAGGATCGCTTGAGCCCAGGAGTTTGAGGTTGCTGTGAGCTAGGCTGACACCACGGCACTCTAGCCCGGGCAACAGAGTGAGACTCTGTCTCAAAAAAAAAAAATGAGAATGATATTAAATGTTGGAAACACAATGCTTCATTAGCTCATTCAGAAAGATTGGGAATAATCCTCTTTGGCTCAATACCCTGCTCTCAGGACACACTGGGGTGGCAGCCTCACCCTCAGGACCCAGATGGGCAGGGTGGCACCTCTGCTGCTCTGCTGGGTGGGGATCACACCTGTGGCTCCGGGCAGTTCCCTACTGCCCTGCTGAAAGGGGGGCACCGGCTCTGTCCATGCAGCTCCAGGCCATCTTGTCCCTCAAATCTGAGGTGAAGACAGTCCTGTCCCTTGGTCCCATGCAGTCTGGGCCTTTGGTGGGATCGGCAGCTCCGATAATCTCGGAATCGCCTTCTGGGTCATCCCCCCTTAGCTCGAAAAGCCGCCCATGTGCGCAGCCAGACAGCTCTGCAATCTAGTCCTGTAGGGTCTACGACACCTGATCATTTCCCTCATTTCACCCCGTTTCCTCTGTTTCCTCGAACCCCAGCTGGCAGTGCTCTCACATCATCCATCTCTGTTCCTGGCTTCTGTTGAGGTTTCTGATCAGGGCCGCGCCTCACACCCGCACTAACCTCCTTACCGAATGGTCGCCAGCCCCACCTTCAGCGTTCTCTTGCAAGCGTGCTTTCTCAGTGTTTTTATGTGGATAGGATGAGAATTTTCTAAATCTTTATGTTCTGGTTTTGTTTTGCTCAGCAATTCCTGTCTCCCTGCATTTTACTATAAGCAGTCAGGAGGAACCAAGTTGCTCATTTAGCACTTTGCTTAGAAATCTCCTCAGCTAAATATCCAATATTATTACTTGTAATTTCTACCTTCCCCAAAACACTAAAATAGAAACACAATTTAGCCAAATTTCTTGCCACTTTGTAACAAGGATCACCTTTTCTCCATTGACGAATAACCTGTTCCTTATTTCTGTCTTGGCCTCATCAGAACGGCCTTTACTGTCCGTATTTCTACCAACATTCTGCGCAAGGTTATTTATGGATTCTCCAAGAAGCTGGAACTTTCTCTCCAGCTCTCCTCTTTTCTTTATGAGCCCGCCTCAGAATTGCCTTTCAAACTATCTTCTTGGCTTTTTCTAGCACGAACCTCAAAAATCTTTCTACCCATCACGCAGTTCCAAAGCCACTTCCGCATCTCAGGTGTTTGCTGTAGCATCATCCCCTCCTGGTACCAATCGTCTTCCTCTGCTCAGGCTGCTGTAACGGATTACCACGGACTGGGAGGCCTGGACCAGCTACTATTCCTCACAGTTCGGAGGCCGCTAGTCTGAGAGCAGGGCGCCAGCAGACTCAGTTCCTTGCTGAGGGCCCTCTTCCTGGCTACGTTCTCACGTGGCCTTTCCCTTGGCGCATGCACAAAGGCAGACCTCCTGTCTCTTTCTCTTTTCATAAGGGCACTGGTCCCCTCAGGGGGGCTCTGCCCTCATGACTTAACCTAACCCTATTCACTTTCCAAAGTCTCCAGTAACAAATACCTATCACATTAGGGGTTAGGGTTTCAAAATACAACTTTTGGAGGGATGTACTAACATTCAGTCCATCGCAGAACAGGTCGGTGTTTAAGTTTGGGAAAGTACAGTGGGACTTATTGGAAGGTCTGAGCAGGGCAGTGACATAAACTAACTTAGATTGCAAGGGATTACTCTGGCTGCTGAGTGGACCATAAATGTGGGGACCAGTGTAGATGTCGTGATTTCCTTTAATTTGGCTTTGAGGTCTCGCTCGAAAGAGTGGCTAGAGAGAGATTTTTAGGACAATCTTAGATGCAACTTGGAGGATCTACACCAGTGTTTAAACTCTAGTCCTGCCCTGATGGGGCTCTCGGAGAAGTGGTCAGGAATGTTTATACACTGCCTTGCATGGTGTCCCTCTCACAGGAAACTTGTCCATAGTTTTCTTTTCTTGTAATATCTGTCTGGTTTGGGTATGGTAACAATACTGACCCCACAAAATATGTAAAAACTGTTTCCTCCTGTTTTCTGAAATAACATTTGTAATACTTGTATTATTTCTTTCATAAGTACTTAATAAAATCACAAGGTAAACCCAAGGTGTATATGTGTGTGTGTAAGAAAGTGCCTCATTACAAATTCAGGCCAGGCACGGTGGCTCACGCCTGTAATCCTAGCACTCTGGGAGGCCGAGGCAGGACGATCACCTGAGGTCCAGAGTTTGAGACCAGCCTGAGCAAGAGCAAAACCTTGTCTCTACTAAAAATAGAAAAAATTAGCCGGGCATGGTGGCACGTGCCTGTGGTCCCAGCTACTCAGGAGGCTGAGGCAGGAGGATCACTTGAGCCCAGGAGTTTGAGGTTGCTGTGAGCTAGGCTGATGCCACGGCACTCTAGCCCAGGCAATAGAGTGAGACTCTGTCTAAAAAAAAAAAAAAAGTTTCTAATTACAAATTCAGTTTCATCAATAGACATGATATTAAGCATTTGTGTATTTTCTTACATGAGTTTTTGTTCTTAAATGAATTTTTCAGTTTCTTCTCAGTTGGTCATGAGGTGTTATTAACATGTCACCCGGTGAGGAGGGGCGACATCAAGGAGGGAAGGGGAGAGACTGCCAGGTGTGGTTTCACATGGGTGGGAAAGGCAGGCCTCTCTGCAGCCTATTTTGGTAGAATACTGTTCATTTTACCCAGGTTTCTTCACTAATTTGCAGAAGCGTGCTAATGATTCTCTGATAATTGTCCCCATTTCACCTGTCTGCCACCATTTCTTCACTCTCTTTTCAATTTTGTGATTTCCCCTTTCTGCCTTAATTGGGTTGCATGGTGGTTTAGCTATTATATTGGTTTCTTAAAGAACCACTTCCCCACTTTATTTATTACTTTTATGTATTTTTCACCTCTAATTTCATTATGCTTTTCCATGAGTTGGCTTTTATTAGGTTTATTTGGTGTGTAAATTTTTTTTTTCATTGCAGGTGTAAATGAATAAATAAACATATGTGCATACCTGATATATTTCTGACATACATCTGGTATATAAATATCCGATTGCGTTTAGTAATCTGCTTTTTGCCTGTGTATCCTCATTTTATCAGCTCAAACACCAGTTTTTCTTTCACTGCCTCCTCTCTTATTGCCCACAAAGAAGACCAGCAGTTTTCCGCATTTTGTCCCTTGTGAACTAAGGATAATCAGAGGGCTGTCTGAGAATTTTAAGGTAGACTGATTTGCTATTGGATTCATTATTAAATTTAACCATCCATCCATCCATTGTCTCTTCGGATGTTAATCAAATCCTTTACTCTCTGCCGAGCACCAGAACAGGCCGAGTCCCTTCCCTCATGGCCCTCACCGTCTATTGGTGAGAGACCAACAGTGCACAGGTAGATACACTGTATGGTGCTCAAGGATAAATCTGTCACATGACCTGTAAAACCAGCGGGCAGCAAAATTGTACATACAACTTTCCTCACAGGCATTAAAGATGACCTACCAGCATTCCAGGTGTCAAGAGGAGGCAGGTGCGCAGGGAAAGATGCACTCCACGTGTGACTGATGCAGATTCAAAAAACATTCAGTGAGAGCCTGCCACACACAGGTGCTGGGCAGGACACTGTCCCCACAGCAGTGTCTGAGAGTGTCTCACCTAATCCACTGCCCAGAGTTTTCTCCTCTGCCCTCGTTTTCACTTTTCTCCTTATCCTTAGTTTACCCCCCACAAGATGAACCAGACTCTTAAACAAACTGCAAAACACAGGAGAACGGCCATTACCCAGCAGACACCTGAGGCTGGTCTCTATGACTAACTCTTAACAGTAACCTGAACACTACAGGCATCTTCCTTGGAATCACTTACGAGCACGAGGATTTCTTAGAAAAATCTCCGAGGACTCTGCAAGTTGGAGGATCTAAACCAGTGTCGAAAATCAATACAAGCCCACATTAACAAGATAGCAGAATTTATTACATTCTGGAGTCCAGTGCAATCAGTTCGTTTGAAAAAACAGGCAGGAATTGTCAAGTGCTTGGCAGGTCCAGGTTTTTCTAGTCTTTAGAGTATTTTCAAGACACAGTAAATGAAACGACGTGCTGTTGGTGCACAGACAGCGCACAGCTGAGTTGATGACAGCCGAGGACATACAGGTTTCTGCAGGATAACGCTGGCATTTCAAAACCGTTAGTAAGATAAAGATTAGTCAAGAAAAGGTGTCTGATAACTATTAAATATTTCTCTCTTAATTCAATAGGTATTCAGTGTGTGCATCAAGGATTTGAATACAAAACAAGGCAACCATAAGAATATCAAAAGAATTGGTGACTTAAAAGAAAAAACTTAACTGGCAAAGCCAGAGTGACAGAGACCTGGAAGCAATCAATAAAAAAATGAATTTAACAGACATAAGGTTTTTTTAAAAAACTGACCCAAAATACTTAACAGCTTACAAATCACAGGGAATCCACTGGTAGGGATCTGTGCCACGGGGATGACTGCGGATGCATCTAGATTTAGGTCTAAGGACGGTGGCGGCGGCTGCGTTAGTAACTTTGGCAACATCAGGGATTTGGTTAAAGCTGTTAAGTGGTAATGGCTGCATCCGGGGCTCCAAGTGCACATGGTTTTGTAAGGTCACCTGGCAGGTACGCCCTGGAACGGGTAATGGGTGAGACACAGTGAGGCGAGAAGGCAGGGAGAGCGCCCCCTCTCCCGTCTCACTGGGTCTTCTGGGCCTCTGGAACCGCCAGGTGCAGCTCAAGTTCGGCCTCATTTGGGCGAGATGGAGGCGGTGCCAGAGGAAGCTGGGCCCGCAGGATTGAAATTGAAATTGGGGCCGGCGTGGAGCTGGCGTCTCGCAGAGACGCCGGGCTGCTCCTTCCGTCTCCCCTGTCCTCCTCGTAGCCGCGGGGGGCTCGGGCCTGGGGCTCTGCCTTTCGGAGAGGAGACCAGCGCCCCGACGCCGAGGAGCTGTGGGAAGGGACCGCGGGCCCCAGGGCAGCTGCGCCGTCGCGCAGATCAGCCTGTTCCCGAGGAGGAAGGCAGGTGAGCTGTGGCGTGGAGCCCAAGGGACCGAGGGAGCAGGTGGGGGCGGAGGACTCGGCCCAGATGCAGCAGCTCGGCTGCGAGTGGGGGCGCGAGGGTCCAGGGGACACCCGGGCCCCTTGCTGTGCTGCGGGGGTGTCTGGTCAGCGAGAAGAACGCGGTACTCGCCTGCCCCGCACAGACGGGTGCGGGGATCCGTGGCGTGTTGAGCCGGTGTGTGCGGAGACGCGAGTCCCACGTCTCCAGTCCTGGGAACGCTCTGCCGGGCCCGCCTCTTACTACCGCGCATCTCTGTGGGTCTTGTCGGTGTGGTAGGAGACGTGCGCAGTTACACAGTCTGCTTTACTTGAAGTAATTGTTTACGAGTCACCAAGTGCTGTGGTTTGGATGCGTTTTGTCCCCACCCAAACTCGTGTTGAAATTCGGTCCCCACGTGAAGGCGTTGGGAGGCCGAGGCCGGGCCTGGGGGTGTTCGGGTGGTGGAGGGAGATTCCTGGTGAGCAGGATGTCCTCCCTTGGGGTGAGTGAGTGGGGTTCGTTCCTGTCTGGGTGAGTCAATAGATAGTCTGGCTTCCTCAGTTTCTCTCTTCGTGCTTCCACACCATGTGACTTACTCGCACGCACCCTCCCCCTGCCCTGCTGCTTTCCGCCACGAGTGCAAGCAGCAGGAGCCTCTCACCGACGGGCTGCCCAGTCTCGGGCTTTCTAGCCGCCAGAATCACCAGCCCAGCAAACCTCTCTAACAGAATCTCTGAGGATGAGTAATTTACACTAAATCGACCCAGACACCAGGCGACTTCAGAGCTGTCTAACATAACCGCGTTCTTTCAGGGCCTCTTGCCTTGAGGATCACAATGACCGGCAGGGCCAGGACTCGCGCCCGAGGCAGAGCCCGCAGCTGGGAGACTCGCCAACAGGCGGCACCTGGAGCAGCCGCAGTGAGCCCGGTAATGTTCATTGTTCCTTTACGCAAAAGACACATCCCTGTGCGGACAGGAATGTATGTGTAGCGTTCTCTCCTGCGAAGTGGGAACCAGTAAACGTTCCTAAGAAAAGCCAGGGTCTGCAGATGACGGGATGGGCGGGCTTTGTCTACCTGGATATGCTCTCGACCGCCTCCTTTCCGGGTTTTTCACATGTACAGCAGACTTGCATCCACTCTGGGTTGAAAGTAAGAGATTCTCAACTTTTTTTGCCTCAGCTAAGGACTCCCCCTCTTTGGAAGTGACCTCAAAAGGAGCAGCTTCCTTAAAGTACTTGCACAGCCTGAGTTGGATAGAATTTCCAGTCTTGCTTAGAATTTGATATCCTTGCTGTATGTCGTGTCTTCTCTTACTGCACATCCACTTTGCGTTCATGCAGCAGAACCCAGCATGGCGCCAGGACGGGGGTATCACCTGACAGCCTCCAATGGCATCTGGTACTGCCTGGCAGTCGAGTGACACCACCCAAATGCACTCATTCTGCTGCGATGACTGCTCCTCTCTCCTCCTCCTCCTGTGCCCTCAAACCTCATCCCCTCCTCCCAGTCCTAATCTCCAGCCTTTGACATCAACTCCTAAGTCACCGAGACGGACAAAGCATCTGACAAGAACGTCGATGGTTTCCCTGCCTTGTTTCCTCACTCATGAGCACCTAAACCCCGGTCTGGCCCCTCACCTGAGACTCCAGGGCACTGGCTCTGCTGCTACCCACAGCAAATGCCTCTCCTTAAACCCGAACACTTAGCCAATCCTCTGTCTCGGGGCGTCTCTCCAGCAACTCTCCCTTTTGTCTCCCAGGTCAGCAGGTGTTTGTTCTCCTAAGTCATTGCCATCTGCTCACAATCCCACTGAGTTTACTCCCACTCGCCAAGAAATCTTCCCTGGATCTCCCTCTACCCCACTGAGTTTACTCCCACTCGCCAAGAAATCTTCCCTGGATCTCCCTCTACCAATCCTGGTATCTGCCCTCTTCCCTGCTTGATAAACTCCCTCTGCCTGGGGTTTAGGCTACCTCCTGCATGACCGGCCACCCTGCTTGCTTTCCTGGCAGGATTCTCCTCCTCACCCTCTTGCTATGCCCTCGGGCCTCATCTCTTTTCTACATACGCTCGCCACCTTGGCGAGGCTGTCCAGTGTCAAGGCTTTGTATTAAATGCTGTCTAGGAGGCGGATAGGATCCCATGTTTATATCCCCAGCCAGACCCCTCCTCATTATCCAACACCCCCACAGATGCCCACGGACACCCCCCACTCCCTGTTTGCCCTCATGTCAAACCCCTCATTTGAAGAAGATTTTCATTCTTCCCCTTGCTCGGGCCACAGTCTCTGGGTTCATCCTATATTCCTCTTTACCTCAATCCCTTTGCAGAAACCACCAGGGGACACTGTTGGGTGTCTTTTTCCCCAAACCTATCCAGTATCTGACAGTTTCTCACTGCCTCGAACCCATCCTCTGGCCCAAACCACCCACGCCCTTGGTGGACACCGCAGTGGCTGCCTCACTGGTCCTTGTCTCCTTCTGTCTGTTGCCAGCACAAAAGCTGCTGCGTAGTTCACGTGGCTCCTCTAGCCGGCGCCCTGGAGGGGCTCCCAGGCGCTCAGAGTCAGAGACAAGTTCCTCACAGGGGCCCCTTCCCTTCCCCTCGCCGTCTCCCCTCTCGCTCACCTTCTTCCTGCCACGCTGCTGGCCGCCTTGTTCTTCCATGAACGCCCCTGCCCGGGGACTTGTGCTCTCTTCCTTCCCCACTTCTGGCTCGTGCTGCTTTGTGAATTTAGCCACCTCATTCAAGTCATTTATTCCATGTCACCTTCTCACCGAGGCCGCCTCTGCCCCACTGACCGGCGAGTCCTGCCCTGCACACTCCCTTCCCAGGAACTCCTGTTTCTCCTTTGTTTCATTCTGCTTTTTCTTGTTTCCCTAGTAGTTACCACACGACGTGCTACATACATTATACTCCTTAAAATTTGTTTTATATCCCGGGACTGTGAGTTTTGCAGAGGACAGTCCTTTGCTTTGTGCCCTGAGAGTGCCATCTGGAGGGCAAGCAGACATACAGGGAACACGACTCCTTACTTCTATCTTGGAAAACCCGCAGACCCAGCAGCCTGCTGGATTCCGGCCCCCACCGCAGACGCGGCGAGAGGAAGGCCCAGCAGCCGAGTCTGAGCCACCAAGAGGAGCAGAAGGAGGATCCTGGCCTCCAGGTGAAAGGAGGGAGGGGGGATATGAGGAAAGGCAAGGAATGCTCAACCTGTGAAGGGCCACCACGGCGACAGAAAGTTCTAGACAGCCTCAGGATTCCTGTGAGGTTTGGCAGGACAGGAAGCATGTGCAGCTGGTACCTCTCTCCCTTCCTGCAGTGAGTTATCTGGCTGTCCGTGTTTTCTCCACCTTATGTTTTAAAACTTAAAGAAAAAGAGATCACTACTGACTAGCCAATTCAATGCAATGGCTTCTTGAATTTAGACAATACACTGGTATACGGTAACTCCCAGTTAAATGGGAGCAATAGAATACCATCATGTTCTCGACTTCCTAAATCACTGCATTGAAAGGTTGAGCAGCTCTTTGCCCAGCTAAGTGTTTACCTACCTTGCACCATCCTCATGGGTGACGGGCCATCCTCATTACACAGGCGAGCACACGAGCTCAGATGTCGTTTGCCAAGGATTTGGCTAATGCAATTAAACTTCACACCTGATTTTCCACTTTCCCTTTCACAGCAAAATAACTTGAGATGGGTCAAAGCTTTAAACACTAAAAAAATTGTAGGTAAATACTTTAATAACAAAATTAGGCCGGGCACGGTGGCTCACGTCTGTGATCCTAGCTCTCTGGGAGGCCGAGGCGGGTGGATTGTTTGAGCTCAGGAGTTCGAAACCAGCCTGAGCAAGAGCGAGACCCCGTCTCTACTAAAAATAGAAAGAAATTAATTGGACAACAAAAATATATAGGAAAAAAAACTAGCCGGGCATGGTGGTGCATGCCTGTAGTCCCAGCTACTCGGGAGGCTGAGGCAGGAGGATTGCTTGAGCCCAGGAATTGGAGGTTGCGGTGCGCTAAGATGACGCCCCGGCACGCTAGCCCGGGCAACACAGTGAGACTCTGTCTCAAAAGAAAAAAAGAGACAATATCTCACCCTGTCACCTAGGCTAGAATGCAGTAGTGCCATCATAGCTCACTGCAGCCACAACTCCTGGGCTCAAGTGCTCAGCCTTCTGAGTAGCGGGGACTACAGGCACAAGCCACTGCTAAGTTTTTTCATTTTTTTGTAGAGATGGAGTCTCGCTATATTGCTCAGGCTGGTCTCGAACTCCTGGCCTCAAGCAATCCTCCCACCTCAGCCTCCCAAAGTACTGGGCTTATAGGCATGAGCCACTGCAGCTGGCTCTGAGACCCTATCTATTAAATAAAAATAAAAAAAATAAAACGTGGCTTTTAGAACAGCACACAGTATTCTGGACACAATGCTGATCAAATAATATAATGGGATTATTACTTCCCAGATCTGTGTGTCCTACATCTTGGACGTGGGCAAGATTTGGGCCTTTGTGGCTCTGAAACTTATGAATTAACCATCTGTAAGACAATGTAATCTTATATCAATACTAATTTTTCACCTGGGCCATTTTATTTGATCCTGAAGACCCTATATATAATAGCTAGAACAGGTATATCTCTCAGAAAAGCACAAAGCTACCACTGAAACCTAATACAACCTCTCACATTTATAAAGTGTCCTATAATGTACAACGGCCATATGAGGTGGGCCAGAGTAAATAGGGTTACCACATACCCTGGGGAGAAGTCTGTGGGGGAAAGAGTAGGGATAAATATAAGTTCCCTAAAGAAATTCGATTAACCAGCTATTCCATCTCTCTTCCAGCACAACATGCCTTTCTGGAGGATCACAAACCACGGGGACCTAGTGTCCCTTCACCAGGCTTTGGAGCTCGATTTTCTCTAAGAACTGGAATAAGGAGCCTACTCTGTGAACTTTTCACTCCTCAAGGGAGCTAGAGACTGGAACCACCTGGGATCTTTCTCTCTTTCTCTCTCTTCCTCTCTCCCTGTCTTTCTCCATCGAATGCTGGCGAGAACACAATCAGAACCAAGAGCTGCAGTTTTTGCCAAGAGCGAGCCGCGGCTCCTGTGTTCATCCTCGTACAGAAGCAGGAGACAGTTGGATAGAGAGAACAATAGACTCACTGTAGCTACAGTGCTTTTAATTCTTCTGTGTTTTGTTTTTTTGTTGTTGTTTCAGAAAATGAAGAAAAAGAAAAGGCAATTCTTGGGGCAGAGTTTCACTCTTAGTCCATGACCAGACTGAGAACTGCTGTTAACTTGTGGTGATTGGATAAATGCAGCAGATTTTATAATAACATCTCTTGCAGTCTAGAATCTCCATAGCTATAGAACTTATTTCCAGGTGAATGTGTATGTTATTTTTATAGGTTAAGGGCCTGGTCTCTGAAGCAGGTTCCCCCCCACCTTTTTCTAGCAAGAAAGGGATGTGTAAAGTTTCCTTGAAAATAGTAATTGAAATATCTAAAATACCTCTCTGTGACAGTAGCCCCTCTTCAGCTGCTGCGGTGGTCTGCTCTCTGGGATGGTTCCTTCCCTGTTCTTCCATCTCCTAGTTTGCCGAACTATGGGGGCACTGGACGCTGAGCAACTTTAAACTTCGGCATTTCTCATCCTAGAAGTCTTAGTCCCCTTTGCAACCTTCTTCCCCTTTGGCCAAATGGCACAACCCTAGAAACTCCTTTTCTTAGACAGTAAATTCTAAGCCTACAGCTTGAGTCTTATTCAAAGACTGTGTCCCCAGAGGCTTAGCCTCCAAACTGGAGAGAAGGGGCTAAGGCTTCTTAGGAATTTCAGCTTCTTTAGCTCTCGAGACAGAAGCTTCCACTTATTCCTCCTGCAGAGAAGCACCCTTTGCCCATGAGATGCTCACCCCCACAGCCTCTTCCTTCTTGGTCGTACTCACATCCACCTCCAGGCTCTGGCCAGTCCCTGGGTGTTGGACCCAAGAGGTCAAATCAAGTCTGAAAACAGGCTTCTAACCACATTTTAGTCAGGATTACCAATGTATTTGACTTCCTTTGAGGGAACCCTTAAGCCATATGAAGGGTGTCCTAGGCATATATTTACCCACATATCTGCCTGAAAAGAGAAGATTGCTGTAATTAAGACCCAGTCTCCCATGGAACACTTCGCTTCTCAAACCCCATTCTAAAGTGGGAATCCAGAAGGCCAGAAAGACTTTTCCTGATTTAAATGAGAGTGCTGGATCCCTTGCTTCATGCCTGAAAACCTAATCCCGGGCCAAATGCAGAAGCATCTCAAAAAAAGCATCTGGGCAGATTGGTGGGTAGCCAGGCACTAGTCACAGCCTTCCAGCCCAGTGTTTGTTGGGTTCCCCAACCTTCCAAGACCAACCTGGGCATCTCAGGCAGGGTAAACTTCCCTAGAGCTGAGGAAGTTCCGCCTCTCCCAGGCTGCACAGAGAGCAATGGAGGCTTGGTCCTCAGGAGGCATCCCTGAACAAGCCCAGCTATAATCACTTGTGCCCAGAGATTCTGCCTACGCGCGTTCAGAAATGTTGCAGCACAAAGAGACACAACTTCCAATGCCAGGTCACCTAGATGGCAACGGAGATAGGCTGGTGTGCACAGTCCTTCAGAACTCATTGAAAAGTGCTTCATGACTCGCAATGTTAGGGAGTTTTTGGAGAGTAGCCGAAGGCGGTGCTCCATTACTTAGCTGCCTCTTTGGCCCTGCTTCCTGTGGGGGTGGGGGGTGGGGGTGGGAGATGGAGTCTTGAGGTAGAACTTGCCTTGTCTGTATTCAGCATAGTTGCCCCGATGCTGCTTTGCCTCACTTGATGGCTGATCTTAGAAAAGCTCTAGGTTTTACTTTCAGGCCTAAAACCCTCCCCCCTATTGCCAGTGCAGCTGTTGGTTTCCTGTCCTGGACAAAGGCCACCCTGTTGGTGCTTCAGGTTTGCGAGGCTGCGGAGTGGTACCCCACGTAAGAACACACAAATACTTCCCTCTCCCCACCCTGTGGGAGCTCCTTAACTCTTAGCCTATGACTTGAACTCTTATCAACGGACTTTTTCTCACCCCGACTTCCCAGTTTAGCTCTTTCCAAAAGGAACTTGAACTTGGCCAAGAGAGGAAAGGAGGCTCTCTGAGCAGAGCAGTGTGCTGCTTTCTGGTTCCTGCCACCCTCATTTAGAGGACAGACAGAAAATAGGAGCTTCTTGGCTCATCTTTGCCAAATTGAATTGTCCAGGAAACATAGTGCTCTTCTTACCCTGTCTTTTCCTCTTCCCCAGCACAAAAATCTAGAAAGAAAGCAAGTGGGTAGCATCAAGAGCTGTTTGAAGCTGAGGGCCAAAGGATACTGTGGGTCCTTTCATCAAGGGGGAGGCCCTCTTTTCTAGAAAGAGGCTGCCATGAAACTAGCCAGATGATGAGTCCTTCCCCAGCTGGGCAGCTGGGTTCTCTAAGATGGGTCTGCACATGTCATGGTGAGGGCTGTCTCTAGCAGCAGAGCTGGAGTCGTCAGGTATGTCTTGGGTTTAAGAGGAGTCTTGACTTTCGAATGTAAAACTGTGCCTTAGCATCATCCTGTCCAGTGCCCCTGGGGCAGCTGGTTGTGTCCAAGAGAATGGACACCTGCTCCAGATATAGATGCCTGTTTGGGCTTTTGTTTGATTTGGGGTGTTCCTGTCTTCTGCTCTGCAGGTTTGGGGGGAGGGTGGGCAAAGCTAGTGTCCCAAGAGACTTGTGCCACAGCTTGTTCGCAGTTTACACAAACTCAGCTTCAAAGCTCCAGTAGATCTCATGGCAAACTCCAGCTGCAGCATATGGAGCTTCTAGACGTCCACTACCTTGAATGGGCGTCAGTGCCACTGAGCCAGCGGGGAGAAGAGTACAGGGGCAGAGCCACGTCTGTCTCCCTCTTCCTTGGGAGAGCACTGGTCCAGGCCAACGAGTGGTGAGCGTGGGGCCTTCTTCTCCCTGCTCACTCCTCTTCGGGGGGCCGTTAGGGCCCTTCTTAAGCAAGTTTCTATTTCTTACCACCAAATTAGTTTCCTTTTTCATCCAAAAGTTAGAACTCCCCAGATACCACACTAAAGAAGCCAAATCTGAGTTCTGAGATTCTAAAGTATCTTAAACCACAAGAGAGAAAATCTAGTTCTGCTGCAGCCCCAATCAGCAGACTGACCCTCCCTCTCCTCTGAGTCAGACAGCTCCAGAAAGCAAGGCTCCTTGGCTAGTTCCTACTGCACTGACGGGAGCCATCCCGTTGAGGACGACTTCTACTCAAAACATGACTCTCCCTCTGGACTTCAGATGCCTCTTTTAGCAGGAAAAGGCATTGATTGGATTAGATATATTTATGTGACTGCGGGCATTCGTGGCTGTAGAATCCTTGACCATGATGTTATGTGTAATGGGAACTATCTTATAAACTTGAAAAAAATAAAGTTTTTATTTTCTATACAGTTTGCTCCTGTGTGTTTTCTGAATAGGATAAGCCCAATTGTCGGCTGTGTAGGAGCCTAATTAGGGCTTCATAGAAATTCTGAAGAGTTCATTAGAAAGATGTCACCCTTTCAATAACTGGGTCATTAATTTCACTAAAAAAATAAAAATTAACCATTTGGTATAAATACACACGGAAAAATTAATATTTTTAAATAATTTGCAAGAGAGCAATTATTTCTTAATTGTTTCAAAAATACATTGTTTTATAAAGTTTAGAACTGGAATGATAAGAAATTTCATTTGCTGTCAAATGTGCTGGAATTACCAAAGAGAAATCAATATCTTGCTGTGCTGAGCTTAAACCACAAAAGCAATAAAACTGACAAACTGGTATCAAACCTTGTTTGATTTGGCCTGATTTCATGTTACATCAACTACTTTTTCTCATTTCATTTCTCCCAGTTTGGGTCTGGTTGTCCCCCACTGGCCTGGAAAACAGTCAAGAGGGCTTTCTGCCTTTTAGTCCAATGAAGAAAATTAGAATTCAGTTCTAGCTTCCAAGTACCATACATGTTAGACTATAACATGTATTTTTCCTCATTAGGTACAGATTTTGAACAACACCATAGTTGAAGCAAACCTGTTAGTTGGTATATCCTTACCCAGTTATAAGCGCAGATATTAAAGGCATTGATTTCCAAGTCCAAGGAGTAGATAAACATCTCTGTCTCCCCCTACAATTAATATGTACATTTCTCTTACAAATCCTTTGGTAGCAGGTAGAAATTAGCAATTTAGGAATTTTTTATTTTTCAAAAACAAGTTTCTTGTAATTTAAAAAAAATTCTTGGAATATTCAAGTGGAATTTCTAGTTGCAAGTAATGTCACTGTCATCTTTTTTTAAGTTGTTGAATTTTTAAACTTTAAAAATATATACAAATCGACTGCCAGATTCTACAGCTTTTTAAGTGGTACACTATATACATTGTTTGGATTTAATTGCATACATATTACCATCATTTGGCCATTTGATATAGAGAATATTAGATGAGCGCTTAGCCAAAAATAAAATTAGAACTACATCTTTTTGGATTTTCTCAGGAAAAATGGGGAATTGCTTAAAATACTGGGTCTTCTATTTGTGCATATATGGCATCTCCCCTCACCCTACTCTTCCTCACATATGACAGGAATAAGTTTAGTGACGCATGTTTCATTGTTTTGGTGACACCCTTAAGACCTATGTCCAAGACAAGGTTGGGCACTAAGCCCAGCAATTTATAAGGGCTAAGCCTGCCCTCACTGGTATTGATATTCCCTATCAATTGAGAAGAAATAGTGATTTCAATTGTGTGTGTATGTGTAAATGTATTCAATTAAATGGTCCTTTGTTCTGAGATTGTCATATTCTTTCTTTTATGAGATGAAGATAATAGATGGTGATAGTTCTGGGTTTTTATATTTTGTGTGTGTTTTGTTGTTTTTTGGGGTGTTTTGTTTTTTGAGACAGGGTCTCACTCTGTTTCCTGGGCTCAAGTGATCCTCCTGCCTCAGCCTCCCAAGTAGCTGGGACTACAGGCAAGTGCCACCACGCCTGGCTAATTTTTCTGTTTTTTGTAGAGAAGGGGTCTTGAACTCCTGGCCTCAAGCGATCCTCCCACCTCAGCCTCCCAAAGTGCTGGGATTACAGGCATGAGCCCAGCTGATGGTGATAGTTTTTAATGACTTCTTTTGTTAAAATTGGCAACCACGCTGGCCATTTTACCCATCCATGATACTCAAAAGTCTGGAAGTCACCAGACTGGATGATCTGCAGTTCTGCCTATAACATGCCATGTATGTCAAAATCACCAGCATCATCTTCCCAGAGCTTCTCCCTGCCCCCATCCTTCATCTCTGGGTCATCCTTAGCTCCGGATCACTAGAGCACTACAAGCCCTTCATCCCATGGAATTCCATTTGCAACATTCCTTCCCTCTTTGGGTAGTATAGACATTTTAACAACATATCATCCATGAGCATGATGTTTTTCCATTTGTTTATATCCTCTGCGATTTCCTTCCTCAGTGTTTTGCAGTTCCCCCTGTAGGTCTTTCACCTCCGTGGTTAAATATATTCCTAGGTATTTTATTTTTTCTTTGTTGCTATTGTGAAAGATACTGAGTCTTTTATTTGATTCTCAGCTTGACTATTGTTGGTGTATAGGAATGCTACTGATTTGTGTACATTGATTTTGTAACCTGAGACTTTGATGAATTTATTTATCAATTCTAGGAGTTTGACAGAATCTTTGGGGTTTTCTAGATATAAAATCATATCATCAGCGAAGAGTTACAGTTTGACCTCTTCTTTCCCCATTTGGATACCCTTGGTTTCTTTCTCTTGCCTGACTGCTCTGGCTAGGACTTCCAGTACAATGTTAAACAGAAGTGGTGACACTTCTGAAGTGATTGAGGTATGCTGAAGTATGTTCCATCAATGCCTATTTTATCGATGCTCTTACGAAAGGGCACTGAATTTCATCAAAAGCTTTTTCTGCATCTATTGAAAGGATCAAAAGAAGTTGGAAAAACTCATATAGCTATTGGCCTAGGCAAAGAATTTATGCAGAAGACCCCAAAGACAATCACAGCAACAACAAAAATAAATAAATAGGACCTGATTAAATTTAAAAGCTTCTGCATAGCCAAGGAAACAATCAACAGAGCGAACAGACAACCTACAGAATGGGAGAAAATATTTGCATGCTCTACATCCTGTAAAGGCCCGATAACTAGAATCCGCAAAGAACTGAAGCAAATCAGCAAGAAAACATCAAACAAGTGGGGAAAAGGTATGAACAGAAACTTTTCAAAAGAAGAGACTAATGGCCAACAAACACATGAAAAAATGCTCAACGTCTCTAATCATCAGGGAAATGCAAATCAAAACCACAATGAGATATCACCTAACTTCAGTGAGAATGGCTTTTATCAGAAAGTCCTAAAACAACAGATGTCGGCGTGGATACAGAGAGAAAGAACACTTACACACTGTTGGTGGGACTGCAAACTAGTACACCCTCTATGGAAAGTAGCATGGAGATACCTCAAAGAACTAAACGTAGACCTACCATTTGATCTAGCAATCCCACTAACTGGGTATTTACCCAAGGGAAAAAAAGACTTTTTATAAAAAGACACTTGCACTCAAATGTTCATAACAGCACAATTCACAACTGCAAAGATGTGGAAACAACTCAAGTGCCCATTAATACATGAGTGGATTAATAAAATGTATATGTATACCATGGAGTACTACTCAGCCATAAAAAAAAATGGTGAACCGATACCTTTTGTAACAATCTGGATGAACTGGAGACAGTCCTTCTAAGTATGGCAAGAATGGAAAAACAAACACCACGTGTACTCACTACTAAATTGGAATTAATGGATCGACCATGCACATGCGGATGTAAAACTTAACGGAGGTCAAGCAGGTGGGAGGGGGGCTGAGGGGAAGCGTGAACTCACCCCTAACGAGTACAGTGCACACTGGGTGAGGGACAAATTCATAACTTCAACTCAAACTGTACAAAAGCAGATTATATAACCAAAACGTTTATATCCCTGTAATATTCTGAAATTAAAAAAAATTCCTTCCCTCACAATAGTTCAAGCCACCAGTGACTCTGGACTCCGCTCCTCTTGACATTTATAGGCCACATCACACAGTCACCGCTGACAGGGCTCCCCTGTCCCTTTCCTTTAGGGCTTATCAATTTCTCAGGGGGGCTTTCCGCAGCCATTTTATATAAACTTGTAACTCCCACCCCCAACACACAAGTACGCCCTATCCCCTTCCCTGTGCTATGTTTTGTTTTTTTTTAGCACTTAACACTGTCTGATGTACCAAACGTTTTACTTACGCCTACTTGTGTCTCCACTAGAATAAATGAATAACAGACCTGAGACTATCCCAGATCCCATCACACGGGTGACTGATTGGAACCTTTTCTTGCGTCCAGTGACCTTTTCCTGTTCCTTGTTTCTTTAAACCACAGACCTCCCAGAACAGCAAAAGATTCCACTTCCCCAGCACTATCGCCCATGGCCCATAAGTCACTCTATCACTAAGCCTCTCGGGGCTCCCAGCATAAAGACCTTTCTTCACCTGGGCTCTCACAGTCACTTCCTGGTACTAAGGCGTTTGTGGCTACTCCTGCCAGGCCCAGAGCAGAGCTGGGAGTTGAGAGAATGCACTAGAGTCAGCCCAGACCTGGGTTCTGATCCCCAGCTGAGCACTCAACCCCGCGCTGGCCCACCCGTTCCCGAAACCTGGGAAGCAAGGCTGAGAAGTCCCAGCCAAGGCAGCTCAGGTCCCAGCCAAGGTCCCGGGGGCCTTTACCAATCTTGGGGTGGACTTCATGTCCCAGACTCCTTCCCAGGAGGCTTTGAACTCCAGATTTTGTTTAATGACACAGACTAGGTTAAAGGATTTCATGAGGTTTTAATAATAACCTAATAATACTGTCAAACAAAAACAACATGCGTCCCTCTGTGCGGAGACACATAGGCACGCACATCTTCCTCTCACACTCTGAGGTAGGAGGTACGCTGGCTAAAGAATGAAAAAACACTCAGCGGGCTGTGCACGGCCCGGACCACAGGTTCACAAGGCATCTGGCTGCAAAGCGGCCCCTGGAGAACAGCAGCGGAGGCTGCGCCAGCTGCGAGACCCTGCAGGGGCTGATGGGCCACCCAGAGTTACGCATCCCTGGCTTCCGGCCTTTGAGATCCACCCCAGGACTGGCTGGAGCACGTAGGGATGAAGCCAGGGTGGCAGCTGAGCTTATTCCAGGTTCCAAGGACAGAATGTTATTCTTGGCACATAAAATGCTCTCAGTAAACATTTGTTGAATGAATGTGGCGGGGCAGGGGAGGAAGAATTCTAGAGAACAGCCCCCCCTGGAGCCCCTGGGTCCTTAAGGGGTGGGACAGCACCTCTACCAATTATTTTAGAGGTGGCTGGGAGGTACAAATACCCACAGGGGAAGCTTTGGGTCACCAGCTATACTGTTGGGGGACAGCAGAAGAGGGCTCTCTTCCTTCCCCACAAAGTGTCCCATACATAACTGGGGCCCTTGACCCTCCAGGACCCAGCCCTTGTCACTTTGGTCACACTGTGAATGCCCTGAAGGAGGCCTGTGCCTTACTCCACTCTGCCGTGCGTGGCACAGAGCAGGATCCCACTTTCGGTGAGTGGATCGAGCCCACAGCAGCATAATTAGCTTATCTTCTCCTGCCTTCTACTGGATGATTCACTGTCCCTCGTCCCTCGCTGGGTCAGACCCTGCCTCAAAGGACCCCATTCACCTCTCCCTTCACTGGCGAAGCAGCCGCATCCTTAGCCTTGGGAAAAAAGCTGTGAGCTAAGCGGGCCGCGCGCCTGTTCTGAGGCAGCTGACTCCCCTCCGGGCACAGGAGACTCCGGGCCCCGTCCACCCGGTCAGGCTCCCAGCGGCAGCGAGGGTGCAGCCAGCGGTAGTAGGCCAGCCGCAAAGCCAGGCCCAGAAGGAAGCAGACGCCCGCCACAGGCAGCCACTTCTGCAGTGGGACCCCACTGGGCAGCCAGGTGCTATAAGTTATCCCCATGGCCACCAGGAGAACGCTGTCACTCAGGAGGAACGCCAGGTGGATGGTGGCCCGGCCTCGGGTGTGGCCCTCAGCCACATTGAACCAGGAGAAATAGAGGATTGTGGCCACCGTCGCCCGGTACAGCCACTCGGAGCCAGGGTCTGGCATAAAGTCTGTGCCCTGAAGCCAGACCCAGAGCAGCAGCACCAGCCATAGGCCCAGGAAGTGCAGGGCCACGTAGCGGGGGAAGACGGCCGAGAACAGGGCCACAGCCAGGACTCGGGGCCACAGCAGCAGCAGGTTCCACAGGAAGTAGATCGCGGAGGAGCCCAGGCCCAGGAGGTGCTTGGAGGGCAGGCAGGTGCGCAAGGCCCGGTGGTAGTCCAGCAGCGCCCACGAGATGCCCGCGAAGGACGTGCAGATGCCAACCCCTGCAAAGAGTGAGAGGAGACGGGTGGGCGCTGTGCACAGCCTGCCTGGCAGCCCCCAGGGGTCACAGGTACCGCGGGGGCCCTCACAGCACCCTGAGGCAGGCATGAGAACCCCCGTTTGTTGAAGGACAGCTGCAGCTGGAGAACATTCGATAAGTTCACGTAGCCACAAGCAGAGCTGGGATTCAAACGCCAGTCTGCCCTTCGCCACGGTGCCTTACTGTGCAGGTGCTGTCGTGGAGACACTTTCAAGGAGCGTGTGACTTACAGAGTCACCCAGCATTCAGCACCCCCGGGCCTTGGCGGCACCCTGAGCATCTTCCAGGCCACCATCACCCTTCGCTTCCTGGAAGAGCCCAAGCCTTTCCCGAGTCTGAAAATCAGTCCCAGTTCCCCCTTTCTGAATTTCAAAAGGAGAGATGGGAAATCCCATGGGATGGCAACAGGCCTCTGCTGAAGCTGCCCTCAGGCCAGGAGGGACGTCCCTGCTGAGGGACAGAAGGTCTCCTCACTCCCCGCTACTCCCCGCTCAGACTGGCCCCTAGTCTTGATCTTCCAAGATCCAGAAGTTTACGACGGGGGTCCTATCCCACTTCCTGGCTGCCCAGCCTGACCTAGAAACACCAGGACCTCCGAGGAGGGGAAGCAGCACTGGAATGTCTCCCGAAGCGTCCTGCCCTGCACTCGCTCCACAGATGTGCACCGGGAACCCGTTCCCAGCCTGCCATCAGATCTGTGGCCATCGCCCTTTCTAACTACCCTTCCCGCCCCCCAGTCTCAGCAGGGCCGATGTTCTTCCAGCTTGCCCGGCACCTGCTGCGACCGTGACAGGCTTTGCCCAGGCTGTTCGGCCAGGATCACATGCCCCACTTCCCAGGCCCACTGCTCCTCACCCTGCAAGCCCCAGCTCGAATAGCCCCTAGCGTCACCCACCCTGACCGCAGCCCACCCACTCCCACCCACTTGGCTGCATCAGGTGCCCCTGGAACACGCCACCCACTTCTGTCTGGGTCTCGTCACACAGCAATTACCTATTTCCTTATTCCTGAGCTCCTTGAGGGTAGAAAGCAGCTACGTACATGGTACATAATAGCAGCTGAATAAACGTTCGCTAAATAAAAAGTAGAGAAAATCTGTCTCCCTGCCCACCCCCCACCATCCACATGGTGTAAACTGTCTCCACTTAGCGCTGGTCCCAGACACCCCCACCCTCAGACAAAAACATGTGCCCAGTGAGTGCTGAGTGACCCAGGGCAAGTCACCCCACCTTTCTGCCTCTTTCCTCTTGTGAAAACTGGAGATAAACATAGCAGCGACCTACAGGGCTGCTGTGAACTTGAGCAGTGAGGACTCCAAGCACTTCCCACAGTGCCTGGCTAATGGCAGGAACCCAGGTGTGACGGCCGCCGTTACCTTTCTGCCAGTTAACGTTACAGACGAGCAAGCCAAAAGGGCCTTGGAGACTGAGTCCAACCCCATCCTCCACGGCCGTGGAAACTGAGGCCAGAGAGAGAGGAAGACTCTCCTGGGTCACACGTCGAGTGACAGGAGAGCAGGGGGACTGGGTTCCTTGGGGGGGCTCAAGGTGTGCGGGGGCAGCGAAAGCAAAAGGGAAGCCCTAGAGCCTGAATGAGTTATGAGTTGAGTCCTGGCTTGGCCGCTGGCTGGGCCTGTGACCTTGGGCAAGTCGCTTCCCTTTTGTGGGCAAACACCCTCCCGCATTTCCTCACTGTCAAACTTCTGCTTTGTGAGGCCCTGCCCAGCTCTGCCACCTGCCTCTCCCTTTTCCAGTTCCTCCACGCACCGTGCCGTAGGCACCTGTTTTATAGTCTACCATCTTGCAGGCCAGGGCCGCGCTCGTCTGGTCCACTGCCATGTCCCCAGCACCGCGACAGGCACAGAAGAGATTCGCAGTAAAAACCTGCGTGTATGAAGGCGCTCAGTGGTTTCTTGACTGACAAGCTGCCTATTCTGTATGAGGCACCCAACACACTTTCTCTCTGTTGTCTTCAAAACGGTAAAAATTACAGTTAAGAGCCATTACGTACCAGGCATCACCTCACTTAATCCTTCCATCGACCCTATGCGGCAGGAGCATTTCTCATGTCCACTCTTCAGATGAGAACAAACTGACACTCAGGTCATTGTCCAAACTCATAAAGCTAGAGAGTGATCTAGATTTGAAGCCAGATCGGCCTGACTTAAGCATGTTCTCCTACTTTCCAAGCAGCCTTTATCAAAGAGAGAAAACACTTATGACATTTGAGGGAAAACTTCCCAAGCCATAAGACCGGGGCTGGCGCTGGCCCGTCACTCACATTGGTAGGACTCGGCCCGGCCACTCTGCAGCACGATGGCCAGCACCAGGGTGAGCTGCGGCGTCGTCTCCAAGAAGGTCTCGAAGAGCCGCAACATGCTGATGTCCAGGGAGAGGAAGTCGGCGTAGGCCAAGTCAAACTCAGAGGGCGCTTCCTGCCGCCACGCCAGCAGCCCCTGCTGCAGCCCCTGCACGCACCTAGCAGCACACACGGGAAGCCAGGTCAGTGTCCTGTGAATCCCTCGGTCTCCCACCCACCTGGTGGAGGCAGACAGGCTCCAACCCTAGCTCCTCACTTCCCTGCCATGGGGCTTGGGGCGAGCGACTTAACCTTACTGAACTCATTTCCTCGTGTAAGATAGGGATACATGCAGCTTCCACTCCTGCTGGCCAGGCACCGTCCCAAGCTCATCACAAACTTTGTCCCGTTGACTCCTCAGAGGAGCCCCACTTTACAAATGGGGAAAGAGGATCAAGAAGCTAATAAGCGGTGGGATCAGGATTTGGACCCAAAACTGTTTGAATTCAAAAGGCATGCCATACAGATGGCTGGCACAGTAGTTCTCAACTTTCAGTATGCTCGCGAATCTCCTGGGATCCTGTGGGCAAACGGAGCCACTGAGAGCTTCTGGGAAAATGCAAGACAGAGTCACATTCTGCTCTGGAAAGAGCACCCTGGCCTGCAGGGGAGGGAGGACTGGAGGGCTTAGATCAGAAGCAAGGATCCCAAGTAAGAGGCTGGCTCAGAGGGGTGGGGACGGAGACTGGGGCAGAGTTAAAAGAGTCCAGAAGCTCGACAGACAGGCCTGGGGGACCCCCTGGCATGAGTGTGGAATAGAGGAGGCACCACGGCCTCCCCCACCCAGAACTCTGCTCAGCTGGCTACTGGGGTTGTAAGCCCACTCACTCACCAGTCACTCCCCTGGACAGGCTTGAGAACACTAGGGGGCAGGCAGGCAGGAGCCTTTGCCTCTGATCCCCCAGTGCCCTGGCAGGGACCCTGCCTAGCCTAGTCACAGGCGGGAACAGAGACCCTGTTTTCAAAACCAAGGCTCAGTACAGCGTGACTCAAGCTCAGCAGAGAGAGGGGAAGAGAAGATGCAGGAGGAGGTTAGCGATTCGGGGCTCCTCAAAGCCTGCCTAGGACTATCGTAGCAGTGCCCCTTCATGCCCACTCGGGTTTCTTCTTTTTCGATGTCCCTACCGTGCCTCTGGCAAAACTGCAACATTCAAAGCTCCTCTCCCCCACTCCTGGGGACTCCATGCAGCTTTGTCAAGGCAAGATCCGGAAAGAATTTGCAAACGGATTCGAAGTGGATCCTGGCTCCATCCCCACCCAGATCACCAGATGTCCTGACTTCATCGCATGACTCTGACCCCTTGGTTTCAATTTCTGTGGGGCCCCGCCAGTTCTGAAAAGGAGCCCGATCCAACACATTTTCCAAGCCGCAGCCTGTGCCCACCCTGGTTGGCTCCAGGGACACAGATGAGTCAGGCCCCATCTCTGCCCTCTTGCTTGGCCTGGGGGTGGGAAGCAAACGTCCAGAGAGAAGAATATGAGTGGGCAGGAAAGGGTGCGAGGTGCCCGCTGTGAGGGTACAGTGCTGCTGCGGGGGTCAGGGCTGCTGAAGCTCCCTGGGTGGCCCCGGTAACTCTGAAGCTAGCTGACATTTGCTGAACGCTTACTCCGCACCAGGACAACTTACGGGTGCCATTTTATTTAAACCTCACAAAACTGAAGTGGGGTTGTTACCATCTCCCTGGAACAATGAGTAAACTGAGTCCCGGAGAGGTCAGTGACTTGCCCAAGGCCCTGCCTACAGCTAGGGAACAGCCCGTGTTGACGAGTCCACACACCAAGCTCTGTGCCAGTCACTTTCTCGTTCACTCCCTCCTCACAACAGGGCCCGCCACACCTGTCTCTAGGTGAGTACCTACTTTTTATAGAGGAAGAGACTGAGGCTCAGACAAACGCAGAAATGAGGTCACAGGTGGCAAAGCCAGACTGAATCCCAGAGAGGCCTGACCCCGAATCCTATGCGCCTCCCCTTCTTGTTTGGGCCTCAGTTTCTTCACCTGTGCCAGGAAGGGGAGCGCTAATTGAGTTCTGAGGGCTGTCAGCCCGAATTCTCTTTCTCTGAAGGGCGGGACGCTCACCTGTAGGTCCCACCCCCTTCCGATGGCAGGCGTCTCACTGCCGGAGGTGCTGGGCTGCGTGTCCCCTCCCCCTTCCCGCGGGGCGCTCACCTGTACAGGTAGCCCAGCTGCAGGAGATGCAGCATCGCCAGGCAGCGACCGGGGGGCTGCGGCCCGTGTAGGCCGACGGGGTCGGCGCGCAGCCAGACCCAGCTGAAGAGCTGCATCGCGACCGAGGCGAGAGCCAGCAGCGCCAGCACCAGCGCCGCCCACAGGTAGCGGCCGCTGAGCACGTACTGGCAGGCGGCCCACAGGTCGGCACCCAGGTCGAGCAGGAAAGCGACGGTGCCCAGGACGCCCAGGACCAGGTCCCGAAGAAGGGTGGCGCGGGGCGACCAGGGCATGGCCCGCCTGCCTCTGCCCCTCCTTCCCCTCTGCGGCCGCGCCCGCCCTGGCAGCCAGGGGTCGCGGCGGCAGGAAGGAGGCAGGGGTGGCCCGGGGCGCGGGCCTGCTGGGCGGGACTTCCCCGTCCCGCCCCGTCCCGCCCCGTCCGGGGAGGGGCGAGGCCCGCGGACGCCCCGGTCCCCTATCTTGGCCTTTCCGCTGCCCCTGCCCCCGCCTCTAGCCCTGATGCCAGCCCAGGGCTCCCCCGACGCAGCCCAGCTGAGCCCCGAGAGCCCCGAGGGCCGCTAGGCACGAAGACCGCCGCCCTTCGCTTAGCAGACTTCGAACCGCCTAGTTCTACATTTGAGGCGCCTGGAGGCCCAAGAAGGCGAGACTGCCCGGAGCAGTCCCCCACATTTGTATTGTTGCAAAACAAAACAACGAAACGGAAAGGCCTGTTCTGACCCCAGAGTACAGGACTTTGCAAACTGCGTGCACCAGGTTCGTGCCACCAGCCAACGGGACGCATCTTCAGGGTGGCTCAGTTCACAACCACGATCTGAGTGGGGGAGGGGAGGAGTTCAATAACCGCAAGCCACTACTTTAAACATTGTTTACATAGTAAAACAAACAATGCACAGAACAACATGCTCGATGAGCTTTGTTTTGGGGGTAAAACATGAAACATGAATGAAATGTGCGTTTGGGGGGGCTTCGTTTCCGGATCCAGCCATCCCATCCAGTTCCCTCTCCGCAGACGGAGAAACGGTGGAAAACCCCAGCTCTCGAGGGAGTGACGCTGCCCATTTTACCAGGAGGAAGATAAGCCCAGTAAGTGGGCGGCTGGCTGGGCGCCCAAGGTCATGGCACCAGCAGCGCGCACAGGCCCAGCCCCGCGGTCAGCAGCAGCAGGAGCGCAAGCCAGGGCGCAGGCGCGGAGCCAGAGGCGCGCAGGCAGGTGGCGTAGCTGCTGAAGGCCACGTGGCGCATGGCGCACACGTGCTCGGTGCGGCAGGCCTCGTCACAGGCCCTGTCATCGTAGCTGACTGAGTTGTAGACGTAGTAGCGCTGCAGCGTGCCCTGGTCAGTGGCGATGCGGTCCAGAGCTGTGTGCAGGGATTGGGCGCCTGCGTCGGGCACCTCGTAGGCCTTGGTCAGCCGGTACTCCAGCTCCCAGCGCGGTGTCCCCTGTGCGTTCGCCAGGCTCAGGTTCAGGAAGTAGGTCACCATGTCCTGGAGAGGGGGCACGGATGGACGGCTGTGAGCTGCTGTTCAGTCCCACCCCGAGTCCTGCACCTTGCATTTGCCCCGGAATTCTTTATAGCCGAGACAGTGACCGCTACTGAGCATTTAACTACCTACCAGGTCTGCTTGCAGACATCCTCTGATTGCATCTGATAAGGCAACTGCGATTATCCCCATTTCACAGATGAGGAAACTGAGGCCTTAAGAGGTTAATTCACTTGGCCAGGGTCATACAGGTGTTCAGCGGCAGAGGCAGGATTGGAACCCAGGTTATGTGCCTCAGGCCTATGCATTTCTGTTCCCCCAAGCTTCTGGGCATGTCGAAGATGAATAGTAAGTACTTGCAGAACAAATGAATGAAAAGCAACTTAAAGGAAGTGGGACAGACCATGGGCAGAGTGCCTGGCTGAGAGAGTTAGAGACTGTGGGCCCCGAGGGCCCAGTTGCATCTTCAGGACTAGAATCTGAAGGGTCTAGCAGTCCGACACCTTACAGTTAAATTTATGGACCTGCTTCAGGTCACTAGAGACGGGCATCAGAGGAGCTGCTGCCTGCGGACCACAGCTGTGTGCCAGGCGTGTTCCATTATTTCATTTAGTCCTCCCCCAAACCCTTCCTTTTACACATGAAGCAACTGAGGCACAGAGGGGTCAAAAAGTTCAAAAACCTTACAAATGGTGGGCTAGGTCTGACTCCCTGAGAAGAATGTGGGACATATTTCGGGGTGCAGTGGGGTTTCCTCGGCCTGCAAGTCCTCTTGCTAAGACCCTCTGAGAGTCCATGTGGACAACGGGCCACACCTTTGAAAATCCTCAGACCTCTTCTCCATCTGCGTTTACTCCCTAGAGTCAAGGGCCCACGTTGTCTCATCCCATCCCTGGCTGTAAATGTCCTCTGTCCACTCCCCCCTTAAATCTCTAAACCCACCTCTTCCTGGAGCTCCAACTTGCCCCCTTCCTCGCCACTTCCACTTGATGCCATTGAACCATCCCAAAGTTAGCAGGTCCAAACAGACCTCCGACGGTCCCTCCGAAGCCTGGTGGCCCCACGGTCATCCCGTCTCAGTACCCGGCAGCCTCATCCTCTCCCTTGCTCAGGCCACAATCCTTGGAATCCTCGTGGACTCTTCTCTCCCTCTCACACCCCACATCCATCTACCGCACATCGGCTACTCTGCCTTCAGAACGGCCAGGACCCGACACTTCTCACCAGCCAAGCCACCGTCGTCTCTGTGGGTTTTGTAGCTGCCTCCTGACCGGCCCCCGCATCTGCACTCGCCCCTGCAGCCGGTTCTCTGCACAGCAGGCATGGTGGTTTTGGAAAATTGTAAGTCAGAAGATTTTCATTCTTCTGCCCAAACCCTCCCCATCCGGAGTCCACATCATGGCCTACGTGATCTGACCTCGTCCCTCCCACTCTGCCCCTGTGAATGCCCCTGTGGCCGCCGGGCCTCCTTGCTCCTCCCCTAACTCTCCCCACGCCAGGGCCTTCGACTCGCTCTTCCCTGCGCCTCGGTCCCTCAATTTACTCACAACCCAAACGTCACCGTATCTCTGACAGTTTGCGCCATCCGTCTCCCACAGCACAGGCCCCATAACCGTCACTGCCCTGTGACCTCACGCTGTTTTGCTTTTCTCCTTAGCCCTGCTCTCTGTGCCATACTTAATTTTACTTATTTGTTTATTGTCTCTCTCCTGTAAAAATGTCAGGTCCAAGAAAGTGGTGACTTTGTCTTGATCACTTAAGTATCTCCTGAGCTTAGAAAAGGGCCTGGCACATGGCAGATGCTTAATGCATTTTGTTGAATAAATGAAGGAATATTCCTTTGTCATTTCAACAATCACGAGCACGTTCTAGGAGGTGTGGGATTGCTAGATTAGGGGTGGAAGCCTAGTCGGTATATAGGAAGAGGCAGGCAATGGGCTTGAGGTCAGACTGTGGGAAGCCTTGAATGCAGGCCACGGAGACACAACTTTATCTTGAGGGCACTGGGGAGCTACTGAAGGTTTTTGAGTAGGAGAGAGATAAGATGAAAGCAGTGCTTTCGAAAGATGAGTCCCTTCTGTAGTGTGTGCAGATGGGCCACAGCAGGGCAGGGCTGGAGGCAGGGAGACCAGGAAGGAGGCTGTGGCAGTGATCCAGGGTGAAAGGAGATTTGAGTAAGAAAAATTGACCCGACTTGGTGGCAGGCAGCCCCAGGGTTCTGAACCGGAGCTCGAGAAGCGTGGAGGTCACTTGACCTTCCTAAGGCTCGGTGGCCAGTGGTGGGCGGATTAACGGAGAGTTAGGGAAGGCAGTGATGCGTTTAGGTCCCTCCCACCCTCCTCCTCCTCTGGCCCCAGCACGCCCAGGGCTCCTGACCTGCAGGCTCAGTGTGGCTCGGTCGTATTCGAACACCCGGATGCTTGGATTGTTGGCCCCGTTGACCACTCCAGGTAATGTGGTTTTCCAAGGGGTGACCCCAGGTGTGAGGAACATGACGTTTATGGGGGCACCTGTCAGGAAAGACAGCGGGACTGAGAGGCTGGTGGCAGGAGGGAGGCAGGCTGGCAGCCGCCCTCCAGGTCGAGTACCTGCATCATCATAGAACATGCGAAAGCTGTCGGTGTGATGGTGCCCGAAGAACTGCCCTGCTATGACTCGATGGTGCTTCTGCACGGCCTCCAGGTACTGCTCGTTGAAGCCCTCCCGGAACCACGCCTTGTTCCGCTTCTTCTCAAAGAACCCCGGGGGTATGTGGCCAGTAATGTACACCTACGAGGAAGGGGTGCCCAGGAGGGGCTCAGAGATGCCCTCTCCAGCCCCTCCTTGCTACCTCTCCGAACCCGCCCCTCTCCCCAAAGACAGGCGGACAGGCGCATGCGGATCTCCTCCCTGAACTTCTCCCCCATTCCGCCTCCCAGGCAGATTCACTGAATGTGCCACACGCCTTCCGCCTCTGCGCCTTCGCCCGTGCTGTGCCATGAAGGACGCCACCTGGAGTGCCATTCTCACTTTCACTTCCCATACTTCAAATCCAAGCTCAAAGAGCACCTCCTCCATGAAGCCTTCCTGATGCTTCAAAGATTAGTCCTCTCCTCTGGAGAAGCTTACGCACTAACGAAACCATCCTTGCATGGTTGTGTAGTGTACGCTACGTGGTAACGTGCGTGCATGTCTTACGTTCCTCAAGTCACTCAACTAACAACACCTGCACGCTTGGCTACCATTGCAGGAGGCAGAACAGGGACAGGGTTAAGAGGATGAGATTTGGGGTCACACTGCAGCTTAGACACCAGCTGTGTGTCACCTCTCTGAGCTTCAGTTTTCTCCACTGGAATAGCACCTCACTGCTGGAGTTTGGAGAGCTACACGAGATAATCCCCGTAAAGTGCCGGGCAACGTGCCCGATGCCGGCACGGTGAGTGCCCACCAGCACCAGCCACGAATCCTCCTGGGACGTGATGATCAGCGCAGGGACTCAGGCCAGTCCTTGCGGAGCTGCCAGCCCAGCAGACTGGATGGACACACCCCAAGGACAGGGCACACAGTAGGGGCTGCAGCTGTGCATGTGGTAGCAGTGGAAAGAGCACTGGACTTGGAGTCCGGAGACCGGTGTTCTAGTCTCAGCTCTGTCGCTTATCGTGTGATCACTCCTTGTGAGCCTCAGTGTCCTCTATGATGGGCTCCTGGATCCCAGCTCACAGGGCTGTCGCGAGGATGGAAGAAACCCCTCCAGGTGCCAGGCTGATGAAGGATGTGACAGGGACATCTCGGAGTGGGTGGGTGAGTTTGTCCCGAGTGGGAGACTTGTTCAGGAAGGAACCCCAGAGAAGGAGGAGAAAGAAGCAGGAGCCCCTACCTGTTCCCCAGCTCGGGAAGCGTTGGTCAGCACATCCGCTAGCCACTCGAACTGCCGGCTGGGGTCGGCCATGCCTGCCGTCTGCTCATTGTTGACGTAGTACAGGTTGGTGTTGAGGACCACGATGCGCCCAGCCTTGCTGGGACCCGGCAACTTCTCAGAATAGAAGGCGCCTAGGACGTCACAGCCAGGGAGAATGGAAGGGGTCCCCCACCTATGGCCAGAGACACCTCTGCCCCCTTCCCCGCACTCTCCCACCTTGTCCTTCCCTCCCCATCTTCACCATAGGAGGGACCTATCAGTGAGACCAAAGGCTCAGAAGCCAGTCTTCCTGGGTTCAAGTCCTGGCTCTATCACTCATTAGCTGTGCAACTTGGGAAAGTTACGTTACCTCTCTATACCTCAGTTTCCTCATCTGTATAATGGGAATAACAACGATGCGTGTTTGCCCATCCAGATCCACTGTCAACCCTTCCCCGCTGAGCTCTCTGCCGCGGGAGCTGATCTATGTGGACTAAATCGACAGGCTTCTGGTTGCGTTTGACCGGCAGGGAGTCACGGCAGCAGGAGACCGAGGAAAGGGAATAGGGTAGGGTCGGTTTCCTTTGGGCTGGCTGTGTCTCTGAACTGGTGGCTCTCAACCAGGTAATCTTCACCCCAGGGAACATCTGGCAATGTCTAAGACATTTTTGGTTGTCACAGCTGTGAGTGTTGCTGGCATCTAGTGGGTAGAGGCCAGGGATGCTGCTACACACTGCCGTGCACACGACAGTCCTCCACGACAAAGAACTACCCAGCCCACAGTGTCAGCATGGCAAGGTTCAAACCCTGCTTGAAGTGGAAGTCACTGGTCTTCCCCAGGGTTGTTGTGAAGGGTCTAGTACTCTGCCTGGCACAGTAGATGGCTAAGTACTGACTTATGATCATCGAGCACTGTGGGGTTTGGAGCACGGGCTTTGGAGTCAGTCCCAGATTCTGCTCCCAAGCCTGCCTTTTCTAAGTAAACTATGTGACTTTGGCCAAGTGACTTGGTATCCTCAAGCCTCAGTCTCCTTATCTGTAAAATGGGAATACAATCAGTACCTATTTCAAGGAGTTGTTGTGAAGACAAAATTAGATCGGACCCTGCCATGCAGCAGATGCTCCTTATAATAGCAAATGATGTCAGTACCTTCTTTGAAGAGAGCGATGGATTCGTTACTAAGCCAGGGTTTCCACAGTTCTGCAACCTGGTTGTAGATGTTGTTCCTCCCTGCTGGGAGCTGGTTTTTGGGGTGAAAGTCATGATTTCCCAAAGCAGCATAGACTTTAGTATCTGGGAGGCAAAGGAGAAATACACAATATATACGAAAAGCACTTGGTAGAATTAGTCATTTTCGGTTGGCCACCAGCCATCAGACCTAATAAGGAAGAGCAATAGCGATAGCGCAGATGAGAAAAATACAAAGATAAGCAGAAAACCTCAGCTGATAGAATCTGGCTGAGCTCTGCTCAGACGTGGGAAGGAAAAACAGAGAGTTCTCTGACCCCAGTCCCAAACCCCATTCCCAGCAGAAAGCCTCCTGGCCAGAGAGGAGGAAGCAGATGAGAAGAGGGAAACAGGATGGTCGAAATAATTCAGGTCATTGTCAGCCACTTGGTCATTGAGTGTTCCCAGTTCTTGTCAATTCCAGATCCATCTTACTGTTAGGGAAGGGTTTGGCTCACTCTGGGAGGTCTTAGGACTTTCACCGGTTCATGCAGCCAGCAGAGATGTTGTTGAGCACCTACTGTGTGCTGAGGCACAGAGCAGGGACCCAGGCTCCCGGTCCCAGAGGCCTTGCGGCGCAGTAGGGTTGACAGGTATTGAGTAATTAGAGGTGCGAGGGCTCCCACGAAAAGGGAAGGGCCATGCTGTGGGTGTGGTGACAGAGGGCAGGAGTGGGGTGGGGGAGCCTCCACTGAACAGCCTCACTCCTGCTTTTATTCTGTGCTCTGTGTCTGGCACATAGTGGGTGCTCAATTAATGATGTGACGATGAACAAAAACTCCTCTCGTGCTCAGAGCAGGGAGGGCCTTTTGCCTTTGTATGAGCTTGGCCCATCCCAGGGAGTAACCTTGAACCAGCGAGGAAGGCTGGAGCCTCCAATTCCCGGCTGGGAAATATCTCTCGCACACCCTCTGCCCTGTGTAGCCTATAAGATCTAGAAACACTGACAGCTCTGCCAAAGTAGGAGGTTGTCGAATGCATCACTGTAACCACCTTAAAAAACCCTCACCTCCCTAAAGTGCCAGCAGCCATTGAGAGTCCATTTAAGGAAAAACACAAATCCTGGAATCCCAAGGGCAGATGAAGAGGGAGGGAATCGCTCCCATTGCTGTACCGTCTGTGTGCCAGGGTCCTCACCAGCACGAGTCCTGTGGGGATGTGACCTGGTATCCTGCCCACTGCCACGTCCTCTACCCCTGGAATGGTGTCTCACCCATAACAGATGCTCAATACGTATTTGTTGATTGGCTAAATGAGTGAATGCATTACCTTATTTAATCCCCATAACAACCCTTTGGGCAGGTACCATTCCTTTTCTTTTTTCACTGGGAGAAAACAGTCTGGCTGAGATTACCCAGCTAGAACGTGGCAGAGCTGGAAGTAGGCCCTGGATTTGTTTGCCTTGCATGCCTGCGCTATCCACACTCAGCAGCACCAGGGAGGCAGGGACTGGTGTTCACGGCGCCTCTGAGGGCAACACAGGAGGAACGTGGCAGGAAGAGCACATGCCGTGGAACCCGGAATCCCAAACCTCTGTCCCTTCGTCCTCTTGAACCGGTTACTTGGGTTCTCTGTACTTCAGCCTAATCATCCACAGAGTAAGAGTGTTCTGCTTGGCCTGTGTTGTATAATTCTCAAATAAGACAATGCTTCGTTTCATCTCCTCTAATTTATTCTCATTTTACCATCTCTAAAAGTGAGGTGTGTCTTGCGGCTATGGCCGGGAGAAAGCGCTGTGTCAGACTGGAACCGGCAGCGTTTTTTTCTTAGCAATACATAAAATAACCATGCATCTTTAAGTCAATGGCACCTTGGATGTTAGAAAATTCAATAAATGTGCAAGTGTGGTATAAACTGCAAAATCTTATCATGTACATTTTCTTATCTATTATTTCACTTTTATTCCGGAAGCCCCATATGGAGCAAAGGAAAGTATACTCCAAATGGAATGTGAGTTTTGACTCCCTCCCTCGGAACTGACTAGCTCTGAGCCATGGCTCCTTAGCTACACATTGTGAGTAATAGTACTATTGCTGGGGTGGGGGAATGTCATGGTTTGACCCCGAGTAGTGACCTCTGCTGGAATATGAAGGGGCCCCAGCAGTCCAGGTTGGGTTGGGTTGGGTTAGACCAACTAGAAGCCTCCAGACATCCCTTCGCACGCACTGATTTACACTGAGGGAAGGAGTCTGTGGGAGTGGGGCGTAATCGCAGTGCTCAAACCAGGATTTGGGTCCCCACCCTTGCCACATGACCTTGACCAGTTTTCTTGACCCCAACACTCACCTTCCTCATCAGTAAAATGGAGATGCTACTAGCACCTCTGTCCAGGATTATCATGACAGTGAATGAGACAAGGCGCCCGACACTCAGCACTTGACACGTGTAGTTATTCTGCTGCTGTTTTAATTTTTACTGTCACATTCCATATCTGGGTCCTGAGGAAGCTGGACCGGAACCCGCAGGAGGAGTGGGGGTGGCTAGTGGGCTGCTTTCACGGGTAGCCGGCCAGCCCGACTCGGCCCCCAGGACTTTGTGTTTGAAGCATGTTCAAGGACCATTAGACCAATTCTCCCTATAGCGTCCCTTAGAGCTGCTGCCTCACTGGCTCCCAGTCCCCGCCCGCTCTGCCAGGCTCTGAAGGTCATGCAAACAACGAGAAACAGCACTTCGCTGCAAATCGGCATCTCCCAGAGCCCCTGGCGGTCGGGATGGTTTGAGGGTGGAGGATGCCAGCTCCTGCCAGAGCAGGACATAGGGCTGTGAGAGACCTCCCCAGGGCTGCCAGCTGTGTGTAACTGTCAACACCCTGACACGGCTGTGTGAGTGCTGTTAGACAGGCAGGGGCAGAAGGCAGCGAAGCGGCAGGCGCTCCCTGTAACAGGGATCTGCGCGGGCCACAGGCTGGCACGTCGATTGCAGGGTTGTTGGGAAGGTAAGAAATGATCACCGCAAAGCACCTGACACAGGACCCAGCCGACAGCCATTGTCGCCGATGGATGAAGGCCTTTACACTTGCTGCTGCTGTTGCCCCCTGTGCCAGGCACCGCCTGGGGTTCGGGGAATGTGGTGGGTGGGCGGGGGGGGAGGATGACAGTCTTACCTGGAAAGACCTCTCTGATGAGCTTGGTCAGGTGTCCCACAATTTCCAGTACAGCTGCCTCTCCCAGCCGCTCGTTGGGCACATGAGGCGTGTCATCGCTGCAAAACACCGCCAAGCCAGTTAGGGCGGAGAACTCAGGAAAGGACACAAGAAAAGGAAGGGAAGCTCTGCAGTGAGGAGAAGCCTGTGGCCTGGGCCTCAGATGTCCACTTAGTGGGGAATAGCCAGGCTGGAGTGGAGTCAGGACAGAGTTCAAATCCTGACTCTGCTATGTACCTGCTATGGGTCCCTGGGCTGGTTGTTTAACCTCTCTGAGCCTCTATTAGCTCGTCTGTAAAGTGGGGATAATAAGGTACCTACTCATAGAGTATTTGTGAGACTTCGATCAATGGGGAAATTATATGCATAAAATTACATATAGGTTGCTAGGTTGTAGTTAATATTATTTAGAGAGGGAAGCTCTGGGTTCCAGTCCAATCTGCAAGCCCCCAGGGAGCTCAGGGTAGAGAAGTCATCTCTGAATGTGGCACCTTTCCCCAAGAGTTCTAAGGAGTTGAGTAGGGCACTGGCTTCAGAATGTAGGTTCAGATCTCTTCTAGGACGGATCCAGGACCTGCCCCAGGACATTTTGGCCCCCGTTCAACTGATCTAAATTCTTGGATCCATCTTAGAAATGCTCAGCACGGGAAGGAGAATGGTGGCAGGTGGCATTTGGGGATAGGCAGAAGTTCAAACGACTTAAATCCGGAGGCCTCTGCTAGACCAGATTGAGAGAGGAACCTGCTGGCCATGTCCTCGGCCCTCATCAGGAGTTAATTAGCTCATCAGCACCAATACTGCCACCAGGAGCTCACACCGGCTTACAGTGTGCCATTAGTCGTATCCACTAATCGTTCCTCATTACAACTTTATAATGTAGGTTCTACTGTTAGGCCTACTTACCAGATTAAAAAACCCAGGCACAGAAGGGTTAAGAATTGTGCCTAAGTGCAGACAACCAGAAAGCGGTGGGGCCAAGATTTGAACCCCATCAGCGTGGCCCCAGGGTCTATGCCGACACCCATCACACCCTACTGCATCGCTGGTACTCACTAGGGCAGCAAGAGGAGCTGTTTAGCCCTGAAAACTCCTTGGGGACACGCTAGGAACCCAAAGACTTAGGAACAAAATTCCATTTTATTCCTAGTTTGGAGGACCTAATTCTGTCCGATAGAAAACATATCCAATTTCTACTGATTATTCTGCAAGGGCTTGCAGCTCTCTCGGAGAAGTCAAACTTTTTTATAACTGAGGAATCGTAAAGGATCCCAGAGATCATCTGGTCCAATGCCATACACCTCTGCAAGGTCCCAGAGATTTCCCAGAAAAATTATACGTCTGTTAAAGGATGATGAATTTCCCAAAGCCTTTCCCAGAGGGATCACGTCTTTCGGAATGATACACATTTGCCGCCTGCTCAGAGAAATCAGAGGCTCCCGCAGCAAGACCCCTTGAGGGAGCAAGAGTCCAAGGTCGTGGACTAAAGTCTACTCTTTTCTTAGATTGATTCCTGAGCCCAAGGAAGCCAGGGCTGTCCGGGACCCTCCTGAGACAATGTCACATTTCTTAAGTGTCCAGCCTTGCCTCTTCCCCTGCCAACCACAAGATCATCTGAGGGTCATTCCTGGTCACTCCCAGGTCACACAGTGGGCGACAGCTGGGAGCCTCGTGGGTTTTATTCGGACACTTATAGAAGTGTCCGTTGAGGCGGCAGAGGGAGCCTTGCTCACTTCCTCCCCTGCAGTAAATGCTCCCCAATCCTGCCAGATGGGGTCAGGTGCCCCATGAAGCTCCACATCCCTCCAGTGACCGTCCTTCCTCGCTGGGATGTACTGGCCAACGGGCTTGTCTGCATCGCCCAAAAGACCGTGAGCTCCTTAAAGGCAAATCCGGGTCTCCATCATTTCAGTCCCCCAGGGCTGAGCACCCAACAGGCTCCCCTACCAAGTGAGGGAGTGCGAGGGACCGGGGGACCTTGAGGGGTAAGGAAGGCAAGTTCCCAGAAAAGTTGACAGACTTGGAACAGCATCCTTAGAGGAGAAGCAGAAACCGGCCTCTGTGGCTGAGTAGCATCGTCCCTCCAGCTGTCCCGTGCAGAGCGGTGCTCTGACCAGTGAGAACGCTCCAGGGGAGGGACACTTGGCCCCAATTCTGGACCCCTTTCAGCCCTGGTACCTTCTTCTCTTCCTGCATTTGGATCTCTCCGACTTAGAGTCCCTAAACCTCAGTGGGGGTGGCTCCAGTGTCCACCCCCAGCTTAAAACCCAGGAGCTCCCCAGGTGCCCAGACATGCCACAACCATGTCCCCAGCCTCAGTGAGAGCTGTGTGCTGCCAAGTCTGGGAGACATGGAGGTTGAGGACACAGACTTTGGAATCGGCCAGATGCAGGGACCCCTAGGCAAGGTACATAACTCCTTTACGCTTCGGGTTCCTCATCTCTAAGACAGGGCTGATCCAGGATTAAGGTGACTAAAGTGCCAGGCTGGCACGTGTCACACAGCAGGTGCCCGGCACGGGGGAGCTGCTGCCATGACTGCTCACCCGGTCCAGAGGATGAAGTCAGGCTGCGGCTCGATCTCCTTCATGGCATAGACGGAGGAGTTGATGAGGATCCAGGGAGCATCGCAGAGGTAGTCGCCCCAGGGGCCTGCGCTGGGCACTGGCTGGGAACCCGCTGACGGGCACACCTGGAGGGGGTCTTTGGATACACTGTAGTCGGGGTCCAGGTGCAGGTCAGAGATGTGCCAGAACTTCCCTGCAGGGGAAAAGAGACCCTCCGTCAATGCCGTCCCTGCTGAGCCTGGATTGGGTGACAGCTTGGGGAACCCTGGGCTGGGGAAGGGTGTGTCACACAGGAAAAGGACACCTCCTCTGGGCACCCAGGATTCAGAGAAAGGCCCACACGTCTGGCTCTGCCCAGGCGGGCACTGAGCAGAGCAGAGAGCAGGCTTAGCTCCATCCCTGCCCTGTGACCTTTGGCAAGGCTCCGTCCACCTGTGACCTCAGATCCGCAGCAGCGCGAGGGATCGGGCTGCATGACTCTCAAGGTGTGCCAAGCAGGGGCTTGTCTGCTTGTTTTAAAGCAAAAGCAGGAGAGGGAAAGGGCTAAGAGCCGGGGCTCTGGAGCCACGTGTGATCCGTGTGACCTTGGGCAAGCTATGGCACTTCTCTGAGCCCATAACTAGCATCAAATCCTATCGCACTCCAGGGAAACAGTTACATTGAAAAACCTGATCTGGAGGGAGGAGGCTTACACGCCAGGTGAGCCAGAAGATCTTGCTAATTAATACCAGCAAAACCCTGGGGAAATGTGTAGAAATGAGTCTAAGAGTACTAGACCAGGAAAAAAGGGACATCATTTCAGACTGGGCTGAGTTTCTCCTGTCGGGGAGCCTGCTGGGGATTCTGGATTTAGGGTGGCAGCTCAGGCAGCCAGAAGGGGTCCTGTTTGCTGAAGCTGTTGACCCAAACCTGAACTCAGCTCCAAACCAAAGGGGGCTGAAAGGCCAAAGCTTCTTGTCATACAGAGGAAGGAATCCAAAGAAACAGGCGAGATGAAGTGATCTGTCCCGTGCACACGGCGGAGGGCCTGGCATGGGCAGTTTCAGCGACCGCTTATTGAAGGAGGGTTGAACAGGTTTGGCCTTTGCCCTAAACCCTATGTTTCTGGCTAAGACAAGGGTGAGTCCTGGGATTTCCTCACCCTCCACTATTGCTTTCACTTCCTCCTCCATTTCCCGGATCACTCAGAGCCAACAGTGCGCATCCCTCGCCCAGGAAGCTGAGCTGGGCCTGGGAGACTGGACTTCTGTTGATTTCAGGGTTGGGTAGCCATTGCCCCACCCGAGCCACAGGCCATTCCGTGTGGCTTCAGGACAGGCCCACAGGTAATGGCTGGCCCAGACCGTCACTCTCAGATGCTCTAGAGCTTTTGCCCACATCTCCTGATCTAAACCTGGTCTTGGGAAAGGACCTGGAACTTGTTCACACTAAGGTGTAAATGACTGATTAAGCAAATCACCATCCCACCCATGTGCACTGTTCAGTCCTCCTCACCACAGCCCTGGAAGGAATTGATCACCATCCCCATTTTACAGATAAGGAAACTAAGTCCAGAGATCTGAGATCATATGATAATGGTGGGGGCCTCTGGCTCCAGATCCTCTCCCAGGGAGATGTGATTGCTAAGGGGATAAAACCAGTGCCTTTTTATTTTAAATGTGTCTTTTTGTTGACAGTGTATGCCTACATTTTTATTGTTTATGCAAACTGAGTCTTTGCTTATAATGGGGGGGATTTAACCTTTTAACACAAATTGTGATCTCTAGGCCAGGTGCTATGGCTCACGCCTGTAATCCTAGCACTCTGAGAGGCGGAGGAGGGAGGATTGCTTGAGCTCAGGAATTGGAGACCAGCCTGACCAAAATCGAGACCCCCTCTCTATTAAAAATAGTAAAAATTAGCTGGGCGTCATGGTGCACACCTATAGTCGCAGCTACTTGGGAGGCTGAGGCAGAATGATCACTTGAGCCCAGGAGTTTGAGGTTGCTGTGAGCTAGGCTGACACCACAGCACTCTGGCCTGGGCAACAGAGCGAGACTCTGTCTCAAAAAAAAAAAAAAAATTATAATCTCTGATATATCAGAAATTATTCCTATGGCGGCAAAGCCCTAAGCCAGAGTGAAGGAACTGACTGCCCCATTCCAGCTAGCAAGTGGGCAGAGCTGGTGGCTCTTCCAAGCCTCTGAGCTGATACCGTGAGTGGGTCACACCTGCTTCCAAGCCTGGCCAGGTTGGATGCGACGAGGGGCCCTGCTCTCTGGCGTGTGTCGCCACCCCTCCTCTGAAGACCACAGCAGAAGCTATTGTCCTGCCCCAAGCAGGCCCTTTCTCAATTAACCACAAACAGCAAGCAGTTTGGCCCTTTGACGTCAGGCCTCAAAGTCTTCAATGAACATTTCTCCACTTCAGAAACTCCCAGTTTCCTCATTGCAGGGCGCAGATCCCAGTGACCTCATCAGACGCCCTTAGCCGCAGCCCATGCTCCTCACAGGGCCCCTTCCAGGCCTGCCCCAACGCCTTGCCCAGTCTTCCCCATGTCTTCACGTGGCTGCTTCCTCTCCATTCAGGCCTCGGCCTGAAAGTCACCTCCTCCGAGAAGGCTTCCCTGACAACCTCAAGTGCCACCTCCTCCCACCATCTGGTTGTTAGCTCACATCTGTAATCCTAATTCTCTGGGAGGCCAAGGAAGGAGGATCCCTTGAGCTCAGGAGGTCAAGACCAGCCTGAGCAAGAGCAAGACCCCATCTCTATTAAAAATAGAAAAATTAGCCGGGCGTGGTGGCGCACACCTATAGTCCCAGCTACTCAAGAGGCTGAGGCAGGAGGATCGCTTGAGCCCAGGAGTTTGAGGCTGCAGTGAACTATGATGTCACTACACTCTCTCCAGGGCGATGGAGCAAGACTCTGTCTCAAAAAAAAAAGCTGCTTTACAGGTGAAGAATCCAAGGCTCAGGCCATGCGGCCTAGGCTGGAGGTCTCATTTCCTGTCCCTTAGCCCTGGGTGCTGGGGGAATGTTTTCCCACCAGGCTGAGCCACCCTGGAGGAACTAACTTGTCTGTTTCTCTGCAATTAGAAGCTGAGCAGCAAGTGGAGTGTTGCAAGGGTACGTGTGGGCTGGGTGGAGAAGGAGCCAGCAGGGTGGTGCCCGGCCCGGGCTCTTGGCTAAGGAAGGTGGAGGTAGAAACCTGCCATTTTATGCAAAACAGAGATGACTGACATCTGATGGATCAGCTGTCTCAAAGTCCTCCTGCACTTCAGGAAGAGACTTGGAGTCTAAACAAATGTACAGGTGCTGTGGAATTATTTCTTAATTTACTTTTGTTTTAAAATTATAGATGTATACATTCCAGCAAGTTTGGAGAAAAGAATAAAAACAGTACCTGTTAGGTTTATTCCAGGTGGGAACCAAAGAAATATGTATAAGACAGAATGTGGTTAATGTAAAATTTCGGCTTGTAAAACAATAGCCGTAGGAGTCTGGGGAGTCCCTGGACTTTGTAGATCTCTCCCTCCCTCCCTGACAGAGACCAAGTTTCTCTCTCCCTAGTCGATCTGCCAGGTAGCTGCAGCCAGCATTCCTTCCTCCTCCCTCCCTGATGGAACCAAGGCTATCCCTCCCCAGCTCTCCTGATAAGGACGGACTCCAGAGCAGAAGGACGGATGTGACTGGGGCGAAGGGGTCGTAGGAGTTGGTTGTTTGAAGAAGAATTTCCTATAAACAGCTGCTCTGCCCGCCATCCTCTGCTGCACGTTGCAGGAAGCAATTCTTCACCTGCCAGTTTGGCCCCGAAACAAAGAACTGGACAGGGCAGGTGGGAGGGGGTCGGCTATCCCCGTTTATAAAAACCCCCACTAAACCCCCTTCTGTGCTGACTCTCTTTTCGGACTCAGCCCACCCATACACAGGTGAATAAACCAGCCGTGTTGCTCCCACATAGCCTGTGTGTGAAATCTGTCCTTCGGGTCATTCATCTTTTCAGTACCTATAAAACCCACCATCCCAGCCAGGCGCAGTGGCTCTCGCCTGTGATCCTAGCACTCTGGGAGGCTGAGGCAGGAGGATTGCTTGAGGTCTCTACTACTGCCGTCTCTACTAAAAATAGAAAAATTAGCAGGGCCTGGTGGCACACGCCTATAGTCCCAGCTACTTGGGAGGCTGAGGCAGGAGGATCGCTTGAGCCCAGGAGTTTGAGGTTGCTGAGAGCTAGGCTGACACCACGACACTCTAGCCCAGGCAACAGAGCGAGATTCTGTCTGAAAAACAAAACAAAACAAAACAAAATCCACCATCCCAAGAGGACATATGGAAGGGCATGGGGCATGAGCCATCTGGGCACATTTGTCCTGCCATTTCCTAGCTAGGGAATCTCGGGTAGGCATTGTGTCCCCTCTGAGTTTCACTGTCCTCGTCTGCAAAGTGGGTATAATGATAATAGTACCTACTTTACAGGGGCTATAAAAATCAAATGAGTATCTTTTCTTTCATTTTTCAAAAGAGTTTTTAAAAGACAGCATATGTCAAGCCCCAAATACCAAGTCTGGCCCATTTTAAGTGTTCAGTAAAGAGATGTTACTGCCAGGTGTGCTGGCTCAGCCTGTAATCCCATCACGCTGGGAGGATCACCTGAGTCTGGGAGTTCAAGACTATCCTGGGCAAGATAGCGAGACTGTCTCTACAAAAAATAAAAAATTATTTTGCTGTATTAGCTTGAAAATTTTCCACCAGCTGGTTATACCATCATCTATTCAGCTATTCCATTCTTATTGTTTCAATTTTTCATTATTATAAATAATACAGCAATGAACATTTTTGTGCATTTGTGAGGAGGAGAAATTCTTATTAACCAGTAAGACTCTGGGCTGGGGGGAGTGTGCCCACTGGCATGTGGCTTTCTAAGAAAACATATTTATAAGTGAAAAAGTGACAGAGGTGGAAGATTCTTTCTTTCTTTCTTTTTTTTTTTATTAGAGACAGGGTTTTGCTAGAGTGCAGTGGCATAATCATAGCTCACTGCAGCCTTGAACTCCTGGGCTCAAGTGATCCTCCTGCCTCAGCCCCCCGAGTAGCTGGGACTACAGGCACACACCACCATGCCCGGCTAGTTTTTTATTTTTTTGTTGAGACAGACAGGGTCTCACTATGTTGCCCAGCATAGTCTTGAACTCCTGGCCTCAGGCTACCCTCCTGCCTCCCAAAGTGCTGGTTTTGCAAGCGTGAGCCTCGTCACCTGGTCCAGAAGTTTCTTTCAATCATTCTTAAGCCACAGTCAGACTGGAAGTGCCCTGAGTCCCCTGGCAGGGACCTGGGGTATCTGTCTCCAGGGTGGAAGGAGGACTGCCACTCACAGCGAATGACACAGTCCTCTCAGGACTTGTCCCAGAGACACCTTCCCCCTTAACCCAGGTATTTCTGTCCGGCCTGCCCACCAAGCGCGGCGCTCCTCCTTGCTGGCCTCCGAGGATGCCTGGCCCTGCCAGCACAGTGCTTTGCCAAGCGCTCTCGGGTAGTGTCTTAGAAAGGACTGGCTAGCGGTGTTCCTTAGGGGCCACTGGCCCTTCAGACTGCAGCCTCGGAGAACTGAGCTCCTCCTCCTACATCTCAGCAAATGACGGCTTCGGCCCTCCTGCCGCTGAGGCCGAAAACCTTGGCATCACCCTCGAGTCTTCCTTCTCTCACACCCACCATCTGTCAGGAGATCTTGTCCAGAATCAGGCCATTTCCCACCCCCCACGGCCACCACCCTGTCCCCACTTCCATCCTCTCACTGGATTATGGCGAGAGCCTCCTCAATGGTCTGGCTGCGTCTCCTTCGCTAGGGTGACCCACTGGCCCCGTTTGCCCGGGACCAAGGGAGCACCCAGGGCACTGGACTTTAAGTGCTAAAACGAGAAAAGTCTTGGGCAAACTGGGATGAGCTGGTCACCCTGCCTTCACCCAGTTCCGTCTTTTCTCAATACGACAGCCCAAGAGTCCTTTTAGACATACGCAAGTCAGGCCACATCACACCTGTGCCCGGAACCCTCTAATGATGTTCCACTTCACAATGAATAAATCCCTGAGTCCTTAAAATGGTCCTCAAGGTCACCTATGAGCTGGTGCCAGGCCCACCCACCCCTGCCAACCCTGACCTCCTCTCCCCTCCCGACCCCTGCCCACTCGGCTGCAGCCATGCGCATCACCTCTGGGCCCCTGCACTTTCTGCCCCCTCTTCCTGGAACGTTCTCCTCCGGAATGTGCGTGTGGGCAATCCCCTCGCTGCCTCGCGGCTCTACTCAGAGGTCACTGGATTAAACAGCTCTTCTCTGGAGCCCTGAGTACCCTTCCCGTGTCTCCACCTCCCTATTCTGCTTTGTTCTTCTCCATAACACTCGCCATCCCCATGCTGTGTATTTTACTGCTTTATGTGTTTTTTCCTTTGTTTCTCCCCAGGTAAAGAAGGCTTCCTGAGGACTGGGACTTTGTTTTCTTCTCTGCCACATCCCTGGATCCTAGAATAATGCAAGGTACAGAGAAGGCCCTCAACCTGCCACCTTCTACCTCTGCTAATGTAACCAGGCCTCTTAGCAAAATCAGTGTCCCTGCCCTGGCCAGCTGTCGCCCCAACTTAAAATCTTCAGGTTCAAACAACACCCCGCACTGCCCACTCGCTCTCCCCACCCGGCCCCCCTGCCCTAGCTCTCTGCTTGCTATTTTTAGCAGCACTTCAGCTTCCTGTGAGCAGCTTCCAGCAGCTCCCAAGTTCATAGTACAAAACGCAGGCATAGCAGGCGTCCCTGTACCTGGTTCAGCCCCGGCGACTCCCCAGCAGGCCAGGAACATCAGCCACGTGAGCAGCCACATCCTCAAGGATCACCTCGGTGCAGCCAGGGCGTCTCCAGGAGCTGAGGGTCCTCCACGCTGCAGGCTTCCCAGATAATCATAAGCAAAAGTAAAAAGTCTTTAAAAGGAGGCCATTTAGCTTGAGGCAATTGCTATACAACTACAGTTAAGGATTCTGATGCGTCCCACCTCCAGCGAAGACAATCTTGTGACCTCTGCCCAGACCTATGCCCTTTGACCTCCGCCCAGACCTCCACCGGCCTGCACCCAGGCCTCTGCACAGAAAGTTCCACTGAGCCACCTCCTGTAGCACAAAAAACAAAGGACATTCCTCCGCCCCTCCCAACCACTGGCCGGAGACAGGGATGTAGGTTTTAATTCTCCAAAAACAGTGGGGGATGTTTTAAAGAGACAGAAAACACTTTTGCCGGTTTTTTTTCCAGGCCATTCCCTCTGTTACGGTTGTCTGTGACCAAGTGCCCGAGCGGAAATTCCTGTCCTGTTACCAGTGTTCCAAGTCATCCAAGGTGACTGCCTCCCCTGGCTTTTCCTCCTTGCCCAGCAGAGTGTGAGTTGGGGAGCCTGAGGAGAGGCCCCGGTGCAGAAGGCAGGTGTCTACACCCTTATGTAATAGAAGCTGAGCCTGTCTTGCCAGCTTCTGATAGCCTTTTAGTTGCAGCCAGCAAATGCAATCTCCGGGAAACTTACCCAACCTCAGACACTAATGTTAGGCTTAAAAAATTCACCCTCCCCAAACTTCCAAACAAACCTCCTATTAAACCCATGCTCTCCCCTTCCTAGGGGTGTATTAGGCACTTAGCCTTTCTCAGACCCCTAAGGAGATAAAGGAATGCAATGCTAGAGGGAAACTTACTTTCCCTATCTCTCCTGGTTGTTTGAAAAGAATTTATTTACTCCCCCAGAAAGACCTTCTATAAAACCCAAGGCTCTCCCTTTTTCTCTCGTGGACACCTTTTTCGGCCTCCACCCATCTGCACCCAGATGCTCAAAATAAACAGCATTTTGCTACACATGTGGCTTCGTGTGTGTCTCTCTCAGCTCCAGACCTAACAACTAAGAGGCAAATATTGTCCACTTCCTGTACTCCCTCTCCCCAGCAGAACAAACAAACCTAAAAATGGCTAAACTTTGCCAAGAAAGGAACAACTACTAGTTGGAATACTCAAACACAACGCAAAATGGAGCCCAGACTGAGTCATCGGTTCACTCACGCCGGGAATCATGCCCCAGGGAGATGGTGGACACCCAGGGCAGCCCCTTAAGAAGGAGGTGTTATCAACAGAAAAGAAGCCAAAATCTGTAAAATAGTTTAAAGAGGTTTTTGGGGTTTTTTAATTTTTTTTTTTTTTTTTTTGAGACAGTGTCTTGCTCTGCTGCCCCTGGTAGAGTGCAGTGACATGATCATAGCTCACTGCGAGCTCCAGCTCCTGGGCTCAAGCCATCCTGGCTCAGCTTCCCACGTAGCTGGGACTACAGGCACACATAACCACAAACGGCTAATTTTTTCTATTTTTGGTAGAGACAGGGTCTCACTCTTGCTCATGCTGGTCTCGAACTCCTGAGCTCAAGCAATCCTCCTGCCTCAGCCTCCCAGAGTGATAGGATTACAGGCGTGAGCCACTGTGCCTGGCCTCTAAAATACAGTCTTAATTACTGTTTTTAAATTCATAAGTCCTACCCAGAAAACAAACATAAGTATTTTAATAAGATTTGTTATTTTAAACAATGTAACATTTCCAAGCTTCATAAAATATAGTAGACATTTTAAAATATCCTGTTTAAAAGGTGTTAACTAATTAGATATTAATACTTCTAAAACACCATATCAAAATGACATCTATTGATATTACAGGGATCAAAGTGTCCCCGGCCCCCAAAGTTTAGCCAAAGTGTAGACAGTAAAGGCCACTGTTCCCATAAAGGTTTGCTGAAAATTTACTGATATGAGGCAGATTAATTAATAGGAGAAAAAATTACAAACTTATACATGGGAACCTTCAGAATAAACACTCAAAGATGCAGGGGAAATTATCCATTTTTACGCTTAGGGTCAACAAAGTATGGACAGCGATGTAGAAATATGATTGGACAAAAAGGGTATGATGTAATGCCAGCAGACTGAGTGGTGGGGAATCCACAGGCCTTTCTGTCTAGGTTCTCTTTGGCCACTCCGAGCATTCATTTCTTCCTTCCAGGTGTGGGGCAGGGCCCTTTCTGGAATGGGGTTCTAAACTCAAAGTAGGACAGATCATTACTTTATGGCCAGTTTTTACATAGAATATTTTTTTCTATTAATTTATTTTTTTTGTGACAGGGTCTCACTCTGTTGCCCGCACTAGAGTGCCATGGTATCAGCCTAGCTCACAGCAACCTCAAACTCCTGGGCTCCAGTAGTCCTCCTGCCTCAGCCTCCTAAGTAGCTGGGACTACAGACACTGGCCACCATACCTGGCTAATTTTTTCTATTTTTAGTAGAGACAAGGTTTCGCTCTTCCTCAGACTGGTCTTGAACTCCTGACCTCAAGCAGTCCTCCCACTTCAGCCTCCCAAAGTGCTAGGATTACAAGCTTGAGCCACTGCGCCTGGCTATTTTTTATTTTTTGAGAGACAGGGCAGGTCTTGCTATGTTGCCCAAGCTGGAATTCAGTACTATTCATAACTGTGATCATAGCTCACCACAGCCTCAAACTCCTGAGCTAAAGCAATCCTCCTGCCTCAGCCTCCTTAGGGGCTAGGATGACAAG